>JACVCZ010000063.1:7500-52324 GCA_020829145.1 Drosophila nigrodunni
TATATATATATATATATACATACAAATTCGTTCAAAAATATCATTTTAATTACACTTACTTAATATATAATGTATCACACATGCATTATTTAAATTCAACCGAAATTGAAAGAAAATATTATATTTTGACAATAAATTTATAATTTACATAAGATGCACAAACATGTAATAATCATATATTAAATAAAACCTTCAAACATAATATAATAAAATATAATGTAAGCTGCAATATTTCAGACTATTGCATATTCCTTTGCAAAAAGAGAATCGGAAAAACACTTGTGTACGAGCACGCATGCCTTCCAATTTTCTAATCAGGTTATACACTGACTTCATATAAATATACGCACAAAACATACATACACTATATAAAGTATTATAATATTATTACCATCCAAATTTTGGTAATAATTTTAATTATTCCAACCATATGTTGGTAATAATTTTAATTTTATATATAAATATATTATATCTATTTATATATATTACTCATATATTTTGAAAAAGAATAACTCCACTGCGATAAACTGGAAACATATTAAATATATATAAGTCAAATATATTAATTATATATTCAAGCAAATATATCTCGGCTTATTCCAACTTTTTATCTCATATTGTAAGTTATCGCAGCCAAGCGTTCTAGGACGACAATAACGATTTATTATCTACAATATTTGGGAATTATATAAAATGCTTATCTGAACTCACATAGATGAGCACACACTGCTCACCATGAATAGGTTTTGTGACACGTTTTCTCGAAATCGGTCACTTTATTTAAGCCTCTCCCTTACTTTATCATTTTGCATGCATTATATTAATAATACACTATAATACTTCATTATTATTGCACCAAATACCTTAAATAACCATGCCGACAAGATATTGCACCACAGTCATATAGAATTTATATATTTGATTTTTTTTTCTCATATGACATATCTCGCACGACACCACTCCCCCTATATAGGTTTTGTGACACGTTTTCTCGAAATCGGTCACTTTATTTAAGGGTCTCCCTTACTTTATCATTTTGCATGCATTATATTAATAATACACTATAATACTTCATTATTATTGCACCAAATACATTAAATAACCATGCCGACAAGATATTGCACCACAGTCATATAGAATTTATATATTTGATTTTTTTCTCATATGACATATCTCGCACGACACCACTCCCTATATAGGTTTTGTGACACGTTTTCTCGAAATCGGTCACTTTATTTAAGGGTCTCCCTTACTTTATCATTTTGCATGCATTATATTAATAATACACTATAATACTTCATTATTATTGCACCAAATACATTAAATAACCATGCCGACAAGATATTGCACCACAGTCATATAGAATTTATATATTTGATTTTTTTTCTCATATGACATATCTCGCACGACACCACTCCCTATATAGGTTTTGTGACACGTTTTCTCGAAATCGGTCACTTTATATAAGGGTCACCCTTACTTTATCATTTTGCATGCATTATATTAATAATACACTATAATACTTCATTATTATTGCACCAAATACATTAAATAACCATGCCGACAAGATATTGCACCACAGTCATATAGAATTTATATATTTGATTTTTTTCTCATATGACATATCTCGCACGACACGACACCACTCCTATATAGGTTTTGTGACACGTTTTCTCGAAATCGGTCACTTTATATAAGGGTCACCCTTACTTTCTATAATACTTCATTATTATTGCACCAAATACATTAAATAACCATGCCGACAAGATATTGCACCACAGTCATATAGAATTTATATATTTGATTTTTTTCTCATATGACATATCTCGCACGACACCACTCCCTATATAGGTTTTGTGACACGTTTTCTCGAAATCGGTCACTTTATATAAGGGTATCCCTTACTTTATGATTTTGCAAGCATTATATTAATAATACATTATATAATACTTCATTATTATTGCACCAAATACCTTAAATAACCATGCATTATCATATCGCACCGCTATAATATCGCACTGCTATACTTTTTCCAACATATAATATTTCCTATGACATTATCATATCGCACCGCTATAATATCGCACTGCTATACTTTTTCCAACATATAATATTTCCTTTGACATTATCATATCGCATCGCTATAATATCGCACTGCTATACTTTTTTCCAACTTATAATATTTCATATAACATATTCATATCGCACCGCTATAATATCCCATTGCTATACTTTTTCCAACTTATAATATTTCATATAACATTTTCATATCGCACCGCTATAATATCGCACTGCTATACTTTTTCCAACTTATATTTCATATAACATTTTCATATCGCACTGCTATATAATATCGCACTGCTATACTTTTTCCAACTTATAATATTTCAATATAACATTTTCATATCGCATATTTATAATATCGCACTGCTATACTATTTTTCCAACTTATATTTCATATAACATTTTCATATCGCACTGCTATATAATATCGCACTGCTATACTTTTTTCCAACTTATAATATTTCATATAACATTTTCATATCGCACCGCTATAATATCGCACTGCTATACTTTTTCCAACTTATAATATTTCATATATTTCATTTTCTATAATATCGCACTGCATATAACATTTTCATATAATATCGCACTGCTATACTTTTTCCAACTTATAATATTTCATATAACATTTTCATATCGCACTGCTATAATATCGCCTGCTATACTTTTTCCAACTTATAATATTTCATATAACATTTTCATATCGCACCGCTATAATATCGCACTGCACATATGCACTGCTATATAATATCGCACTGCTATACTTTTTTCCAACTTATAATATTTCATATAACATTTTCATATCGCACCGCTATAATATCGCACTGCTATACTTTTTCCAACTTATAATATTTCATATAACATTTTCATATCGCACTGCTATAATTTCGCACTGCTATACTTTTTCAACTTATAATATTTCATATGACATTTTCATATCGCACCGCTATAATATCGCACTGCTATACTTTTTTCCATATTTCATATAAATATTTCATATGCTATTTTCATATCTTTTTCCAACTTATAATATTTCATATAACATTTTCATATCGCACCGCTATAATATCGCACTGCTATACTTTTTCCAACTTATAATATTTCATATAACATTTTCATATCGCACTGCTATATAATATCGCACTGCTATACTTTTTCCAACTTATAATATTTCATATGACATTATCATATCGCACTGCTATACTTTTTCCAACTTATAATATTTCATATGACATTATCATATCGCACTGCTTTTCCAACTTTATATATTTATGACATTATCATATCGCACTGCTATACTTTTTTTCACAACATTATAATATTTCATATCGCACCGCATTATAATATCGCACTGCTATATTTTTCCAACTATAATATTTCATATAACATTTTCATATCGCACATTATAATATCGCACTGCTATACTTTTTCCAACTTATAATATTTCATATAACATTTTCATATCGCACTATATATATCGCACTGCTATATCCAACTTATAATATTTCATATGACATTTTATCGCACCGCTATAATATCGCACTGCTATACTTTTTCCAACTTATAATATTTCATATGACATTTTCATATCGCATAATATCGCACTGCTATACTTTTTCCAACTTATATTTTCATATGACATTATAATATCGCACTGCTATACTTTTTCCAACTTATAATATTTCATATGACATTATAATATCGCACTGCTATACTTTTTATTTCATATAACATTTTCATATCGCACCGCTATAATATCGCACTGCTATACTTTTTCCAACTTATAATATTTCATATAACATTTTCATATCGCACCGCTATAATATCGCACTTTTTTGCCAATTATAATTTTCCAACTATTTTCCACTTTTATATATATTTTTCATATAACATTTTCATATCGCACCGCTATAATATCGCACTGCTATACTTTTTCCAACTTATAATATTTCATATAACATTTTCATATCGCACCGCTATAATATCGCACTGCTATACTTTTTCCAACTTATATTTCATATAACATTTTCATATCGCACTGCTATATAATATCGCACTGCTATACTTTTTCCAACTTATAGTATTTAATTTAACATTTTCATATCCCACCGCTTTAATATCAGACAGCTATACTTTATTAACTTTTCCAGCTTATTTTTCTAGTCATGTTATAAATTATTTCATATCGCTTGTACATTTTTTTTTCTACTATGTTCATTTAAGTCTTAATTTTTATTAAGTTCATTTTAGGTGATAAACTCATATTAAGGTTGGTATTCCGAGTGATTTAAATTTGGTTTTTATTTCATTACGCCAAAATTTATTTTATTGAAAGAAATTAAAAGTACACCATTTTAATGGTATGTATTAATTTCTCTTCAATAAATGTTTTTATCTAAAAAATGTTGCGATATGTCTTAGTTTTACATAATCAGTTATAATGCAATATTTGACAATAAATTTATAATTTTACAAGCTTATGCATTATAATCGATATATGTAACACATTAACCTGAACGCAGGTACAACATTGTATATTTAGAATGTTGCGTTTATAAAATGTATGTACATGTTAAAATAATTTATCATTACGTCTTTGCAACGCATGTATGCTATATACACACATGTTTCGTACAAAATGTATGTAGACAAAACTTTCATAGTTTTTAATTAAGTGAATATATATATTATTATTATTATATATTATTATTAATATGCCGTACATATTTGCTACCCATCAATTTATTAAAATTATTTATTTATGCCTCGTATATCAGGAATATTCTATAATTGTGTTATGTTATATTATATTTGCCACATTAAGCCCAATCTGACATATATTTACTTTCACTGTTATAACATGCCGTGCATATTTGCTATCACCAATTGATAACAACAATAAGTTGAAATTATTTGTATCTGAATATTTTATAATTGTGTTAAATTTTATTCTATTTGCCACATTAAGCCAATCTGTATCAGGAATAGTTTATAATTGTGTTATATATTTTATTCTATTCTATTTGCCACATTAAGCCAATCTGTATCAGGAATAGTTTATAATTGTGTTATATATTTTATTCTATTCTATTTGCCACATTAAGCCAATCTGTATCAGGAATAGTTTATAATTGTGTTATATATTTTATTCTATTCTATTTGCCACATTAAGCCAATCTGACCACCAATTTATAACAACAATAAGTTGAAATTATTTGTATAAGGAATATTTTATAATTGTGTTTTATTTTATTCCATTTGCCGCCACATTAAAAGCCTCAAATCTGACACTTTTTAACGCCACTAATAATAATATGGCGAACCCATTGCTACCTTTTCATATACTCGTTTAATCCTCAAAAGTGTATATATATATATATATATATAAATGTATTACATTTATTATACAATACACTTTATATATCGAATCGTCAAGCAAAGGATAAGCTTCAGTGGATCGCAGTATGGCAGCTGCTCAACCACTTACAACACCTTGCCTGTTATAAAAGTCGTTTACAATTGATTCTAGGCTTTGTCATTGTATTAAATAATGTTTTAATATATAACTAGCATGGCATCAGGTGATCGAAGATCCTCCCAATTTACTATGTTATATGTAACATTGGCATCACATCCATTGTCGTTTATTAAGTAAATAATAAACTTTTAATGGTTTAGAAGCCATACAATGCAAATTGCCCCATATTTATCATTGCAGTCCAGCACGGATACGACCTTAGAGGCGTTCAGGCATAATCCAACGGACGTAGCGTCATACCACTGTTCGCTCGAACAAGTATTGTGCCATTGGTCCGTACCTGCGGTTCCTCTCGTACTACGCAGGAATGCTGTCGCAACAACGTTTTGTCATTAGTAGGGTAAAACTAACCTGTCTCACGACGGTCTAAACCCAGCTCACGTTCCCTTGCATGGGTGAACAATCCAACGCTTGGTGAATTTTGCTTCACAATGATAGGAAGAGCCGACATCGAAGGATCAAAAAGCGACGTCGCTATGAACGCTTGGCCGCCACAAGCCAGTTATCCCTATGGTAACTTTTCTGACACCTCTTGTTAAAAACTCTTTAAACCAAAAAGGATCGATAGGCCGAGCTTTTGCTGTCCCTGTGTGTACTGAACACCGAGATCAAGTCAGCATTTGCCCTTTTGCTCTATGTGTGGTTTCTGTCCGCACTGAGCTGGCCTTGGGACACCTCCGTTATTATTTGAGAGATGTACCGCCCCAGTCAAACTCCCTACCTGGCAATGTCCTTGAATTGGATCATACCTGAGTAATTGGAGTTATACCAAATTTCTAAATCGAAAATACATAAATGCATTTCTTCATTAAAGAATTTGTTTGCGATTATATAACAAACTCGTGATACTTTGATCAAGAAGCTTGCATCAAAAACCCAATACCATAAGATATAGTAAATATATCCGTACAATGGCTAGGAAATGATACACGTTCCATTTAATCAAGTAAGTAAGGAAACAATAAGAGTAGTGGTATTTCATTGTCGATACTAAACCGAAATCTAATATCTCCCACTTATTCTACACCTCTTATGTCTCCTTACACTGCCAGATTAGAGTCAAGCTCAAAAGGGTCTTCTTTCCCCGCTAATTATTCCAAGCCCGTTCCCTTGGCTGTGGTTTCGCTAGATAGTAGATAGGGACATAAAGTCGAATTTGTTTTACGTGGCGTCTACCACCTTTAGGGGTTTACAACCACGGTACACAGTTGCGTCACATATGTGACGCATAGTACAACGGGTGAATTTGAGCGTCCACCAACGCCCCCAAAAGTTTAACCTTTCAGGTGCCAAATCGAATGCATGCTGTCGGGCATAACATTCATCCTTGGTGAGGAGCGAGGCCTATCTAAAACCTCTGTTGGTCTATGGGTACAACACCCGGTTGTATAACGCAACTCCACGTCGAGCCGAACACTCTTCCCGCATTTGGGTTCAACCAACAGCCCCCACGATACTCCCACAAAGGGGGCCAACCTCATTTGGACTGGCCTTGGCACCAGCCCATCCCGTGGTACCAAATTGACAGCTTTGGATCGGCTGTGCGCAATCAAAGACTGCTTCCCATACTGGTTTCCGACAACCGGGCACTGGGTGGGCGCCGTCGACTTCTCCGAGGAGTTGTCTTCCAGATTAAAGTGCTCTGGTACGACCTCGTGAATTGGCACAAGTACCGCATCACTGCCAGATTAAAGTGCTCTGGTAAGACCTCGTGAGTTGGCACAAGTGCCGCATCACTGCCAGATTAAGTGCTCTGGTAAGACCTCGTGAATTGGCACAAGTACCGCATCACTGCCAGATTAGAGTGCTCTGGTAAGACTTCGTGGCATGGTCAGGTTCCAGTACCACTGCCAGTTTTGGCCATCACTGACCCGGCACTGGTGGTTGATCCTGGGTGTTCTCCGTGGGGTGCTCCCTCGCCGCCGTCTAGCAAACGCCTCTTTCGCAAACAACTCCAGCATGCGGAGCTGTTCCGGTGTATCCAGGACCCGGGAAAAATCCCAACCGGCGTCCCCTCCTCTCACACCAAGTCCGTCGAGGTCTCGCAAATCTGCATAGAGAGGGCAAGCAACTAGCACGTGCTGCCAGTCTTCACACTCAGCGCCGCATTGGCATGCGGGCGTTGTGCTCAGAGTTCTCCGATGCAGAAATGCGTTCAGCGATCCATGGCCCGTCAGCAGAAATCCGGCGTGGAGACTAAATCCAAAGTCCATCCGGCTGAAGACGAAGCGTGCGTCCGGGATAAAGCGATGAGTCGGTCGACCGTGCTCATCGTCATCCCACCTGCGTTGCCATTCGCAGCACATGCGCTCGTCCAGCATCGCCATCATCTGCCTCCGATCTAGATTTGCCAAATCTAGACCGAACAGCCAATCGCTTTCCTCCAGCGGGTGGGCACGCTTGACCTTGAACATGATTGCCAATTTCTTGGCAACCAGGTCCAAAGGTGGAGCTCCAGCAAGCACCTGCAGTGCCACGGTGGACACTGTTCGGCATACCGCAAGGCATCCTAAGAGCATGACTCTTTGGCAGGAGATGAGGCGCCTCCTGGCCCCCGACTCTCTCACAACCGCGGAATACCAAACCGAGGCACCAAATAGTGCACAGGGCACCATGAGTCCGGCATAAATGGTGCGTTTCGCTCGAGGACTGAGACCCCAGTCGACTCGCAGCACGCGACTCAATGCTCCGACGACTCCAGCCAGCTTTCCTCGCAATCCTGCGATGTGCGGTTGAAAATTCAACCTCTCGCCGACTGTGATGCCAAGGTACCGGTACTGCGTGACGTACGGCAGACTTGCTCCTGCAAATCGTACCAGGGGTGGCCTGGAAGCAGCCAATCTCCCCTTCAACATCATCATTGCCGTCTTGCTGGTTGAGATCGAGAGACTCCGACCTCGGCTCCCCAAGTTCCCACGACGGACAACAGCTCCTCTCCTCGTCTCTCCAGTTCGGCTCTCGACCTTCCCTCGACGAGAACCAGCAGATCGTCGGCGTATGCGCTGAAAACACACAAGGGCTCCAAACGTTGGAGCAGCACATCCATCATGGTGTTCCAAATGAACGGCCCACTGATGGATCCTTGCGGACAGCCTCGAGTTACCTCTACGTCGACTTCTCCGAATCTGCTGGTCATCCTCGCCCTCCTGCCACAGAAGAAGCTTCTCCACAAGCTGGCTTCCTGGCATCCTAGGGCTATTAAGCGGCGCATCGCGGCGCTCCACTCAATGTTGTCGAAGGCTCCCTTGAAGTCAACGAACAGACCTAGAACGTAGTTCGCCTGGCTGGCGGCTACGCTGGTCTGAACGTGCCTCCATGCGTCCTCAACGCAGTGTCCAGGTCGAAAGCCGAATTGCCATCTATTTCCATCTGGAAGCACCTCTTTCATCCGACTCACCATGATCCCCTCCAGCACCTTGCCAAACACTGGCAGCAGGCAGATACCCCGATAGGATGCTGGATTGCTCCTATCCTTGTCGGGGCCCTTGAGGAGCGCCACTACTCGCGGGCACTTCCACTCAAGCGGGAAATATCCTCTGCCACACAACGGGAAAGCAACGTTGTGATGTGCTCGGGGATGGCACGCCATACAGCCTTGCAGATACCGCCGGTTATGCCGTCCAGTCCGGGAGAGCGCCTGCTCTTCAACCGGGCGACGCATGCTCCGACCTCGAATGCTTCGAGAGCCGGCGCAGCTTCGTTCTGGATGACAATGTCGTCACTCGCTTCCGCAACTGGGAAAAAGTTGCGGAGGAGGAGACTCGCGCAGTCGTGCCAAGTTACAACCAGCCTGTCATCCGAACGAAGGCATCCCAGATCTGCGGACCGCTTTCGTCCTCGGCATATCCGGTATACGTGCCCCCATGGGTCGTCCCTGTGGTCTCCAACGAAGCTCCGCCAGTGATCCTCCTTCGTCTTCAGGATGAGCTTCTTGAACTCGCGAACGGCTGTCCGCAGATGAGTAGCAAGAAGCTGCGCAGAGTCATGGTCTCTGCGCCGCGCATCCTGGAGCCTCCGCCTCAGTCTCCTGACCTCCCGGCGTTTGGTACTAAGTTCAGTGGTCCACCACTTCACCTTTCCCGGGGCTCTGGACGGCCTGCGGCCTAGCACCCTGTCGCACACGGACTGTACGGCAAGGCGTAGTGCAGACACCGAGGAGTCCAACGGCGAAATCCTAATATCCTCCAAGGGAAGGTGCTCCATGACTTCCTCTACCAGCTCCGAGTCGAACAGTCGCCAATTTGCATTGTTGAGTTTCCAGGACGGTACAGGAGCATATGTGCTCTCAACTGCATCTGGGGACGGCGATACCACAACAGTAATGATGTTGTGGTCGCTCAAGTCCCACTCGCCCACACTCCAGTCATACGTGGCCCACGTAGACGCAGCTCTATTGGCAATTGTCACGTCGATATCGCTCTGTCCACGGCGATTGTCGAACGTAAACACCTCGCTGAATTGATTAAGGACTTCGGCTCCGCTCCCTGCGATCAGTCCTCCAGCTGCTCACCCCGAGTGTGGTTCAACTGCCCACGAAAGCTTTCGTGGCGTTTACTGAACCACATGGGGGATACAGCATTCGCGTCCAGGCATAGGATGACCGGAGTACTGCTCGCCTGTAGCAGTACGGCATCCATGTAAATTAGGTCCCGCGTTGTCAATTCAGCATGAGCATGGCAGTACAGTGAGGTCAGGTAGAAAGAGCCATTTCTACCAGTGACCCTCACGCATACTCCAGCCTCGGTGATAAGCGACTCGACTGGTCGACTGGTCGACTGCGCCCATCGAACAGCTTACTGCCGAACACTTCATCCCGGATGGGAATCCTGTGATTCGGCCCGCTTCGTCCGAATACGGCTCCTGCAGCAGCGCAAAGGCGTGGCCAAGTTCGCGCATACGTGCACCAATGTCGATGCACGCAACGCGTCCCTGACCACAGTTGGCCTGGATGAGCACAAACATATTAATGTCTGGACTGCACCCTTGCCAACACTGCCCCATAGATCGGGCACGATGCCGCAGCATCGAATGCGACCTGCGTGGCCCAAAGCGGCAATTCCGGCAGTCCACCGGGCTTACGCACTTTGCTGCAACGTGGCCCATTTGTCCACACTGGCGGCACACGTCCTGCTTGAAGCGGCACTGAGACACCTTGTGATCAAATCCGACGCACCTATGCCAAGCATAGGTACGGACGAGCGACCGGGCGGTACGAAACTGACCAGACCTGACCGGCCCCCAAGTATGGCCAGCGCTTTTCGTAAAGCGTCAGCACCTGGCGCCATCCGTGACGGGGCTTCGACTCAAGTGCACTGACTTTGGGAATGCAGCTGGTCATTTCCTCCTGGAAGTTTTGACCAGCTCCTCCACCGGGAGGCAACACCGTCACTTTTGGCCTCAATCCCTGGCTCTGGGACTTTCAGCGGCAACTTCTTGTTCGCCACCACATTTCGCTCGCTCGCCGATGGCGTGCGGATAATGGCTCCACCGCGCTTTTAGCAAGCTGTACACGTACACCAAGTGCGGGCGCAGCGGGCGCCGTGCGGGCGGTCACCATTGCTGACCCGAGAGGCAATGGGAGCTGCAGCGGCGGCGGCAGCTGTACCATGGGCGGGCGCGTGGTCCTGACCGCGCAGTGACATGGCCAGTTCCTCCAGGCGCTTTATGGCAGCCGAGATTTCCCTCGCAGCATCTTGTGGAATGCCCACCATGGCATTCCGGAACCCCTCCAGCTGCGGAAATCTCCGCCAGAACCGCAGGCGTTCCTCCTGCCACTATGCGCCAGGCCGGGCTCAATGGCACTGAAGCGGGTGCAGCGGGGGCGGCAACGGGGCGGCAACGGGGCGGCAACGGGGCGGCAACGGGGGCGGCGGCTGGGTCAGCAGCGGGGACGGACACGGGTTAGCAGCGGGGGCGGACGCGGGGGCTGCGATCGTGGCAGCGGCGGGAGCAACGGCGACGGCTGGAGCAGCGACTCCTGCAGCGACGGGGGCGGCGGCACGCGCGGACACGTCGCTCTCATCCGCTGAGCTAGCGACCCTCAGTCGCAGCTTTCGCGGGGGCGAATCCACCGGTGGCGGCATGGCTACGTCAGCCGGCGTCTGCACACGGGTGTCGGTCCGGTGCCCACCACCTCGACCACGCCTCTTCCTCCCCGACGAACGCACGGAGCTGGCAGCACTGCTGCTCGCGTCGCTCTCCATCTGCGCCTGTGCGATAGGCAGCAAATATGGAGTAAAAAGCACAAAAGTATGCAGTACTTTTTTCGCCCGAAAGTATGCCGCGATTTTATTCGGCGCACGAAAGTATGCCGCACTTTAAAATCCTCTGCTGCCTTCTGATTGGCTGGCCAATCAGGGACGAACACCGGTACTTTCACACGTATTCACAAACACACGCGCAGCAGCGAGATCGTTATCAGCGAAAGTGTCGCTAATAAGCACTTTAAAAGTTGCTTTGTTGTTTTTCGCGTTGCTTTTTACCGTTGGTTAGTCGAAACCAAAACGTAAACAAAACAACCGAAAACGGTGCGCGCACACAGAAAAACACGTCTGCTCTCGACGACAATCAAAAGCGAACTGAGTAGATAGGGACATAAAAGTCGAATTTGTTTTACGTGGCGTCTACCACCTTTAGGGGTTTACAACCACGGTACACAGTTGCGTCACATATGTGACGCATAGTACAACGGGTGAATTTGAGCGTCCACCAACGCCCCCAAAAGTTTAACCTTTCAGGTGCCAATCGAATGCATGCTGTCGGGCATAACATTCATCCTTGGTAAGGAGCGAGGCCTATCTAAAACCTCTGTTGGTCTATGGGTACAACACCCGGTTGTATAACGCAACTCCACGCCGAGCCGAACACTCTTCCCGCATTTGGGTTCAACCAACAGCCCCACGATACTCCCACAAAGGGGGCCAACCTCATTTGGACTGGCCTTGGCACCAGCCCATCCCGTGGTACCAAATTGACAGCTTTGGATCGGCTGTGCGCAATCAAAGACTGCTTCCCATACTGGTTTCCGACAACCGGGCACTGGGTGGGCGCCGTCGACTTCTCCGAGGAGTTGTCTTCCAGATTAAAGTGCTCTGGTACGACCTCGTGAATTGGCACAAGTACCGCATCACTAAAGTGCTCTGGTAAGACCCAGATTGGCACAAGTGCCGCATCACTGCCAGATTAAGTGCTCTGGTAAGACCTCGTGAATTGGCACAAGTACCGCATCACTGCCAGATTAGAGTGCTCTGGTAAGACTTCGTGGCATGGTCCAGGTTCCAGTACCACTGCCAGTTTTGGCCATCACTGACCCGGCACTGGTTGATCCTGGGTGTTCTCCGTGGGGGTGCTCCCTCGCCGCCGTCTAGCAAACGCCTCTTTCGCAAACAACTCCAGCATGCGGAGCTGTTCCGGTGTATCCAGGACCCGGGAAAAATCCCAACCGGCGTCCCCTCCTCTCACACCAAGTCCGTCGAGGTCTCGCAAATCTGCATAGAGAGGGCAAGCAACTAGCACGTGCTGCCAGTCTTCACACTCAGCGCCGCATTGGCATGCGGGCGTTGTGCTCAGAGTTCTCCGATGCAGAAATGCGTTCAGCGATCCATGGCCCGTCAGCAGAAATCCGGCGTGGAGACTAAATCCAAAGTCCATCCGGCTGAAGACGAAGCGTGCGTCGGGATAAAGCGATGAGTCGGTCGACCGTGCTCATCGTCATCCCACCTGCGTTGCCATTCGCAGCACATGCGCTCGTCCAGCATCGCCATCATCTGCCTCCGATCTAGATTTGCCAAATCTAGACCGAACAGCCAATCGCTTTCCTCCAGCGGGTGGGCACGCTTGACCTTGAACATGATTGCCAATTTCTTGGCAACCAGGTCCAAAAGGTGGAGCTCCAGCAAGCACCTGCAGTGCCACGGTGGACACTGTTCGGCATACCGCAAGGCATCCTAAGAGCATGACTCTTTGGCAGGAGATGAGGCGCCTCCTGGCCCCCGACTCTCTCACAACCGCGGAATACCAAACCGAGGCACCAAATAGTGCACAGGGCACCATGAGTCCGGCATAAATGGTGCGTTTCGCTCGAGGACTGAGACCCCAGTCGACTCGCAGCACGCGACTCAATGCTCCGACGACTCCAGCCAGCTTTCCTCGCAATCCTGCGATATGCGGTTGAAAATTCAACCTCTCGCCGACTGTGATGCCAAGGTACCGGTACTGCGTGACGTACGGCAGACTTGCTCCTGCAAATCGTACCAGGGGTGGCCTGGAAGCAGCCAATCTCCCCTTCAACATCATCATTGCCGTCTTGCTGGTTGAGATCGAGACTCCGACCTCGGCTCCCCAAGTTCCCACGACGGACAACAGCTCCTCTCCTCGTCTCTCCAGTTCGGCTCTCGACCTTCCCTCGACGAGAACCAGCAGATCGTCGGCGTATGCGCTGAAAACACACAAGGGCTCCAAACGTTGGAGCAGCACATCCATCATGGTGTTCCAAATGAACGGCCCACTGATGGATCCTTGCGGACAGCCTCGAGTTACCTCTACGTCGACTTCTCCGAATCTGCTGGTCATCCTCGCCCTCCTGCCACAGAAGAAGCTTCTCCACAAGCTGGCTTCCTGGCATCCTAGGGGCTATTAAGCGGCGCATCGCGGCGCTACACTCAATGTTGTCGAAGGCTCCCTTTGAAGTCAACGAACAGACCTAGAACGTAGTTCGCCTGGCTGGCGGCTACGCTGGTCTGAACGTGCCTCCATGCGTCCTCAACGCAGTGTCCAGGTCGAAAGCCGAATTGCCATCTATTTCCATCTGGAAGCACCTCTTTCATCCGACTCACCATGATCCCCTCAGCACCTTGCCAAACACTGGCAGCAGGCAGATACCCCCGATAGGATGCTGGATTGCTCCTATCCTTGTCGGGGCCCTTGAGGAGCGCCACTACTCGCGGGCACTTCCACTCAAGCGGGAAATATCCCTCTGCCACACAACGGGAAAGCAACGTTGTGATGTGCTCGGGGATGGCACGCCATACAGCCTTGCAGATACCGCCGGTTATGCCGTCTAGTCCGGGAGAGCGCCTGCTCTTCAACCGGGCGACGCATGCTCCGACCTCGAATGCTTCGAGAGCCGGCGCAGCTTCGTTCTGGATGACAATGTCGTCACTCGCTTCCGCAACTGGGAAACAGTTGCGGAGGAGGAGACTCGCGCAGTCGTGCCAAGTTACAACCAGCCTGTCATCCGAACGAAGGCATCCCAGATCTGCGGACCGCTTTCGTCCTCGGCATATCCGGTATACGTGCCCCCATGGGTCGTCCCTGTGGTCTCCAACGAAGCTCCGCCAGTGATCCTCCTTCGTCTTCAGGATGAGCTTCTTGAACTCGTGAACGGCTGTCCGCAGATGAGTAGCAAGAAACTGCGCAGAGTCATGGTCTCTGCGCCGCGCATCCTGGAGCCTCCGCCTCAGTCTCCTGACCTCCTGGCGTTTGGTACTAAGTTCAGTGGTCCACCACTTCACCTTTCCGGGGCTCTGGACGGCCTGCGGCCCTAGCACCCTGTCGCACACGGACTGTACGGCAAGGCGTAGTGCAGACACCGAGGAGTCCAACGGCGAAATCCTAATATCCTCAAAGGGAAGGTGCTCCATGACTTCCTCTACCAGCTCCGAGTCGAACAGTCGCCAATTTGCATTGTTGAGTTTCAGGACGGTACAGGAGCATATGTGCTCTCAACTGCATCTGGGGACGGCGATACCACAACAGTAATGATGTTGTGGTCGCTCAAGTCCCACTCGCCCACACTCCAGTCATACGTGGCCCACGTAGACGCAGCTCTATTGGCAATTGTCACGTCGATATCGCTCTGTCCACGGCGATTGTCGAACGTAAACACCTCGCTGAATTGATTAAGGACTTCGGCTCCGCTCCCTGCGATCAGTCCTCCAGCTGCTCACCCCGAGTGTGGTTCAACTGCCCACGAAAGCTTTCGTGGCGTTTACTGAACCACATGGGGGATACAGCATTCGCGTCCAGGCATAGGATGACCGGGTACTGCTCGCCTGTAGCAGTACGGCATCCATGTAATTTAGGTCCCGCGTTGTCAATTCAGCATGAGCATGGCAGTACAGTGAGGTCAGGTAGAAAGAGCCATTTCTACCAGTGACCCTCACGCATACTCCAGCCTCGGTGATAAGCGACTCGACTGGTAGGCAGATGGCTTCTGGGTCGTCGACGATGACGGCGGCGTTCCTCCTGCGCCCATCGAACAGCTTACTGCCGAACACTCTCATCCCGGATGGGAATCCTGTGATTCGGCCCGCTTCGTCGAATACGGCTCCTGCAGCAGCGCAAAGGTGTGGCCAAGTTCGCGCATACGTGCACCAATGTCGATGCACGCAACGCGTCCCCGACCACAGTTGGCCTGGATGAGCACAAACATATTAATGTCTGGACTGCACCCTTGCCAACACTGCCCCATAGATCGGGCACGATGCCGAGAGCATCGAATGCCCCGAGGGCAGCCCCTTAAAGCGGCAATTCCGGCAGTCCACCGGGCTTACGCACTTTGCTGCAACGTGGCCCATTTGTCCACACTGGCGGCACACGTCCTGCTTGAAGCGGCACTGAGACACCTTGTGATCAAATCCGACGCACCTATGACAAGCATAGGTACGGACGAGCGACCGGCAGCGGTACGAAAACCACTTGATGTAGACCCGACCGGCCCTCTCAAGTATGGCCAGCGCTTTCTCGTCCACGTCTAGCGTCAGCGACACACTGGCGCCATCCGTGACGGACCAAGGCTTCGACTCCAAGTGCACTGACGGTCTTGAATGCAGCCGCCGTCATTTCCTCCTGGAAGTTGTTCACGAACAGCTCCTCCATAAACAGCTCCGGCTCTATGCTGGTGTCCACATCGAACACCGTCACTTTTGGCCTCAATCCCTGGCTCTGCTGGACTTTCAGTCCAACCTCTGCGAACTTCTTGTTCGCCACCACGCGCTTTATCTCGCTCGCCGATGGCGTGCGGATAATGGCTCCACCGCGCTTTAGCTCACGCACTTCGTGCACACGTACACCAAGTGCGGGCGCAACTTCCCGGCGAACGCGCTCAGCAACCTGCTGGGGCGTCTCCTCGGGATTGCTGCTGGTCACCATTGCTGACCAGGTCTCCGGAGGCTTCCGAAGGCTGGGAGCAGCAATGGGAGCTGCAGCGGCGGCGGCGTAGCTAGCAGCGGCTAGCTGTACCACTGGAGCGGGCGCCTGTGGTGCGGGCGGTCCACCCGAGAGGCTCTGCAGCATCGCGTTCCTGACCGCGAGTGACATGGCCAGTTCCTCCAGGCGCTTTATGGCAGCCGAGATTTCCCTCGCAGCATCTTGTGGAATGCCCACCATGGCATTCCGGAACCCCTCTCCAGCTGCGGAAATCTCCGCCAGAACCGCAGGCGTTCCTCCTGCCACTATGCGCCAGGCCGGGCTCAATGGCACTGAAGCGGGTGCAGCGGGGGCGGCAACGGGGGCGGCCACAGGGGCGGCAACGGGGGCGGCAACGGGGGCGGCAACGGGGTCAGCAGCGGGGACGGACACGGGGTTAGCAGCGGGGGCGGACGCGGGGGCTGCGATCGTGGCAGCGGCGGGAGCAACGGCGACGGCTGGAGCAGCGACTCCTGCAGCGACGGGGGCGGCGGCACGCGCGGACACGTCGCTCTCATCCGCTGAGCTAGCGACCCTCAGTCGCAGCTTTCGCGGGGGCGAATCCACCGGTGGCGGCATGGCTACGTCAGCCGGCGTCTGCACACGGGTGTCGGTCCGGTGCCCACCACCTCGACCACGCCTCTTCCTCCCCGACGAACGCACGGAGCTGGCAGCACTGCTGCTCGCGTCGCTCTCCATCTGCGCCTGTGCGATAGGCAGCAAATATGGAGTGAAAAAACAGCCCAAAAGTCTGCACTACTTTTTTTTCGCCCGAAAGTATGCCGCGATTTTATTCGGCGCACGAAAGTATGCCGCACTTTAAAATTCTCTGCTGCCTTCTGATTGGCTGGCCAATCAGGGACGAACACCGGTACTTTCACACGTACCCACAAACACACGCGCAGCAGCGAGATCGTTATCAGCGAAAGTGTCGCTAATAAGCACTTTAAAAGTTACTTTGTTGTTTTTTCGCGTTGCTTTTTACAGTTGGTTAGTCGAAACCAAACGTAAACAAAAAACCGAAAACGGTGCGCGCACACAGAAAAAAACACGTCTGCTCTCGACGACAATCAAAAGCGAACTGAGTAGATAGGGACAGTAGGAATCTCGTTAATCCATTCATGCGCGTCACACAATTAGATGACGAGGCATTTGGCTACCTTAAGAGAGTCATAGTTACTCCCGCCGTTGACCCGCGCTTACTTGAATTTCTTCACTTTGACATTCAGAGCACTGGGCAGAAATCACATTGTGTCAACACCCGCTAGGGCCATCACAATGCTTTGTTTTAATTAGACAGTCGGATTCCCCAAGTCCGTGCCAGTTCTGAATTGATTGTTAATTGATAATCGTTATAATTTAAAAGAACTAACTGGTTACCCAATTAGTATTCTTAAAAATTTTAGCAAGAAAGTTCCACAATTGGCTACGTAACTAAACTATCCGGGGAACAAGAAACTACCATAAATGATAGAAACTCTATTTACCCAGAACGAGCACATAAACCATGTTATTGTTTCCCAATCAAGCCCGACTATCTCAATCTTCAGAGCCAATCCTTATCCCGAAGTTACGGATCTAATTTGCCGACTTCCCTTACCTACATTATTCTATCGACTAGAGACTCTTCACCTTGGAGACCAGCTGCGGATATTGGTACGGCCTGTTGAGAAGTTTGCGTGTCCCCACCATAAATTTTCAAGGTCCGAGGAGAAAATATCGACACAACAGTATATGTCATGCTCTTCTAGCCCATCTACCATATCTCTCTGCGAAAGACTTCCATGGTAGTACGGCTATAAAACAGAAAAAAAAAACTCTTCCGATATCTCTCGACGGCTTCTTTATGGTCGTTCCTGTTGCCAGGATGAGCACAAGGCCCATATTTAATAACAAACGGATACTCAACAGGTTACGGAATTGGAACCGTATTCCCTTTCGTTCAAAATTATTCAAGTGTATTAATTTAGTTACAGTTTTAAAATTTGACAAATTTTTACTTGAAAATTTTCGGCTTTTCGCCTTGAACTTAGGACCGACTAACTCGTGATCAACCACTGTTCACACGAAACCCTTCTCCACTTCAGTCCTCAAGGTCTCATTCGATTATTTGCTACTACCACCAAGATCTGTACCAATGGCGGCTCCATGCAGGCTTACGCCAAACACTTCTATGCACACCATTGTACCTTCCTACTCACTAAAGTTTCAAAATTTATATTACAAGTAATATAAATCATCTACTTTAGCGGTAATGTATAGGTATACAACTTAAGCGCCATCCATTTTAAGGGCTAGTTGCTTCGGCAGGTGAGTTGTTACACACTCCTTAGCGGATTTCGACTTCCATGATCACCGTCCTGCTGTTTTAAGCAACCAACGCCTTTCATGGTTTCTGAATGAGTTGTTAATTTGGGCACCGTAACATTACGTTTGGTTCATCCCACAGCGCCAGTTCTGCTTACCAAAAGTGGCCCACTGGGCACATTATATCATAACCTTAAACTTCATATCAAGAAAGTTAAGGTTCTTACCCATTTAAAGTTTGAGAATAGGTTAAGATCGTTTCGACCCTAAGGCCTCTAATCATTCGCTTTACCAGATAAGATTATTTTATACAACAGTTAAATGCAATTAGTACCGCTAAAATTACCGTATTCTTTCCATTTACGAATAACAGTCAAAGCAAAACGACAAAAAAACAAGACTTTAAAAGTGCTTAAAAGTGGTGATTTGCTGATAACAATCGGCAAGCACAGTTACTGTGTTCTGATTGGCTAGCCAATCAGATCAAGGCAAGAACAACTGCATACTATCAGGGGTCGACCCTCCAAATAACTTTGCATACCTTAGGGCGCCACTTTAAAACAAGGTGCATCTTTTAGGTACCAAAGACCCAGTATCCAAGCAGAAGTGTTAAAAGTAGCTAACTGAGACTGCGGGCTTAGTTGCACATGGCCGCGTCAGCCGGCCCCATGGGCCTTCAAGCCCCTTCAAGACCTCGGTGGCAAACAATGTCTCCAAAAACCAAGGACGTAGTCAAGAAAGGTGCCAAATTTATTAAAGTATCCACCAAGCCGCAACACCTTACTAACATCAACCATAGCGACGACGAAGCAAGCTCCTCCAGCATGGAACCCGGTGAGCTAAAAAGGAAAGCTCCATACCGGAAGACCCAGAATGTTACCTCTTCCAACAATCATAACGGCCATATCCCCCTTAAAGGTAACCGGTTTGCTGCTCTTTCAGACGAAAGTGACGATGAATTCGACGACGTTGACCAGGGAACTGCAACGGAGCAGGCGCCGAACGAGAAGAAGTTCAAGCCACCGCCAATTTTTATCCCGGACGTTGGCAACATCAACGAACTTATCACGGATGTTGCCCTAGCGATTGGAAGCCTGAAATTTGACTATAAGTCTGGAAAAGACGGCAAGGTTCGCGTCAATCTGAACGACAAGGAAAGTTTCTCGAAACTTAAAGTGTACCTCAACGAGCACGACATTAGGTACCAAACCTTCCAGGCCAAGGACGAAAGAGCCTATCGAATTGTAGTCAAAGGACTTCATCACACCACAGACCTAGCAAGCATCAAGGACGCTCTGGCCGACTTGGGTCACACTGTGCGCGGCAATGAGATAAAAAACGTCATAAGCAGAGCAAACAACAAACCCTTGGCTATGTTCTTCGTGAACCTGGAGCCGGCCAGCAACAACAAGGACGTGTTCTCCATTAACCGTCTCTGCCGATGTGTTATCAAAATTGAAGCACCAATTAAGAACAAGGACGTACTCCAATGCTTCAGATGCCAGGGCTTCGGCCACTCGCAGAAATACTGCAGACTTCTCCCCAGGTGCGTCAAGTGCGGGGACGGTCACAACTCAACTGAGTGCTCCAAGCCAAAAGATACTCCCGCCCGATGTGTCCACTGCAACGAAAATCATGCCGCATCGTATAAGGGATGCATAGTTTACCAGAAGGCGAGGCAACAAAACTACCCTAAACCAAGGCCTATCATACCATTCCCACATCACACCACGACACAAACCATTCAACAAGCCACGCCCAACTACAGCGCTGGAATCTCCTATGCCAACATAGTTCGCGGATCTGCCCCTCGTACACAACAACCCGACCCGACACCTACTCCGATATGCCAGTCGAACGCAAGGCTAGACCGATTAGAATCCATGATGGAGAAAATCGTCGATCAGTTTGCAGCCATGATGCAACTCTTCACGTCACTCATGGCCAAACAATGCAAATAAATCTGCATATAGTAATTTGGAATGCGAACGGCCTATGCAACAGTAGGCCCGAAGTAGAGCACTTCCTCAAAACAAACGGCGTAGATATTCTCCTCGTCTCGGAAACTCACTTCTCAAACAGATCCCACTTCTCAATCAACGGCTACGATATCATATCTGCCAATCACCCCAATGGTAACGCTAGAGGAGGAGCAGCCGTCATTATTAAGAAAGGGCTCAAATACATCGAGCTTCCAGCCTACTGCGAACCTTGGGCTCAGTGCGCCAAGATAAGACTAACAAGCCCGACCGGAGACCTAGAAATTGCCGCTGTATACTGCCCACCCAGACACACTCTGACACACGACCATTTTCAGGATCTTCTGTGCAACCTTGGACTGCGTTTTATCGCTGCAGGAGACTTCAATGCCAAACACACCTGGTGGGGTTCAAGAATCTCTAACTGCAGGGGCAAAGCACTGCACAAGTGCATAATGGACAACGGCATGGACTGTCACACCTCCGGAGAACCTACGTACTGGCCTACGGATAGAAGCAAGCTTCCGGACATACTAGACTTTGCCGTCTCGAAGGGAATAGAGAGACAAAAGTTCCACACCAGCAACGAACTACAACTATGCTCCGACCACTGTGCAGTAAGACTCCTGGTAAACATCCCCGCCAGTACTAAATCAACTAGAGGCAGACTATTCAAATACAACACCAACATTGAACGCTATCAGCAATGGCTACAAAACAGTCTGAACCCAGAAATGGAAATACACAACTGCGAAGACCTGGACTATGCCGTAGAAAATCTCAACCTGGAAATACACAATGCTGTTGCTTTTTCCACTCCCCCCCGCAGCTCCCGCAAAAAAGTTCCGCACAGGGACGTGCACCTGTGGTCTCCTGAAGTAGCCGCACTAGTACGAGAGAAGAGACGCCTCCGCAGAACATGGCACAACTCCCGAAATCCCAGCGACAAAACTGAATTCAACAGAGCAGCCAAATCTCTCAAAGAGCTACTGTTCCATCTTCGGAAACAATCGCTGGACACATATCTCGAAAATGTCGAACCGGGTAGCCCTCAGCACAACCTATGGCATCTGACAAAAGGTATAAAAAGACCAGCCAGAAAGACAGAACCTCTCAAGGATGCAAACGGCATCTGGTGTCGTACAGACAGAGAGAGAGCAGTAGCATTCGCCAACTATCTGCACGAAGCATTTTCTCCCTTCTCCAGATGTTCGCAAGAGGAAGCCGACGAAACCAAAAATTACCTAAATGCTCCACTTCAAATGGCTCTCCCCATTACTCCCATCTCACCAGACGAGCTCAACAGCGAAATAACGAGGCTAAAGTCATCGAAATCTCCTGGATACGATGGTATCGACGTCCCAGCCATCAAAGCCCTCCCACCAAACGCCATCAAACTTCTCCTCAACATAGCCAACAAATCTCTCCAAATAGGACACTTTCCCACCCAATGGAAATGTGCCGAAATAATCATGCTCCAAAAACCCGGCAAGCCCGCTGTCAACCTCGCCTCATATCGCCCGATTAGCCTATTGGCGGTACTCTCCAAAGTATTCGAAAGACTACTCCTGCGTAGAGTTCGTCCAATGCTGGAGGAGGCCGGTTCGATTCCTAATCACCAGTTTGGCTTCAGAGAATGCCACGGTACCCCGGAGCAATGTCACAGGATAGTAGAGAAGATCCTGGACGCGTTTGAGAAACGGCAATATTGCTCTGCAGTCTTTCTTGATGTCAAACAAGCCTTTGACAGGGTCTGGCACACTGGACTGCTGTACAAAATAAAATCCATCCTTCCAGCCCCATACTACCCAATACTGAAATCATACCTCACTGGCAGATCCTTCTATGTAAGATGTGGAGATGACACATCACCTATCACCGAGGTCAGAGCTGGCGTCCCCCAGGGTAGTGTACTTGGTCCGGTACTCTACACACTTTACACCGCCGACATGCCCATCATTCCAGCTGAGAGGCTCCTATCAGCCACATACGCCGACGACACAGCCTTTCTTGCCAGCGACACGTCCATGGTTACTGCCTCACATACAATACAAGAGCAACTAGACATCCTCAACACCTGGATAAAGAGATGGAATATAGCAGTAAACCCTGAGAAATCTACACATACTACCTTCTCCCTAAGAAGAGGCGACTGTCCAACGGTAAAACTGGACGGTGCCAACATCCCAAGAAGTGACTCAGCCAAATACCTAGGGTTGACACTGGACCGTAGGCTGACCTGGCGACCACACCTCTTAAATAAAAGGAAGCAAATTGGCAACAAGATACACCAATATTTATGGCTTATTGATAAAAGATCTAAGTTAAAGCTGCGTACTAAGCTGCTAATCTACAAGACCATCATCAAACCCGTCTGGACATATGGCATCTCCCTTTGGGGAACAGCCCGCCAATCAAACAGGGACATAATACGCAAAATAAGGTCCTAAGAATCATCGCCAATGCCCACCCATACCACACCAACATCGAAATTCACAACGAACTAGCGGTCCCATGGGTCCATCAGGAAATAGCAAGACTAACAAAGAGCTACATGGACCGTCTGGACAGACATGTGAATCCCCTGGCCATCAATCTACTAGACAACAGCACCACAACACGAAGACTGAGACGTCATCACCCTCTGGATCTGCGTTCTTCATCGACCCATGAGCCGAGTGATCCACCGCTTAGAGTGATTCAAATTTTTGTTTTATTTCATTACGTCAAAATTTATTTTATTGAAAGAAATTAAAAATACACCATTTTACTGGCATATATCAATTCCTTCAATAAATTTTTTTTTATACCTAAAAAATGTTGCGAAATGTCTTAGTTTTACATAATCAGTTATAATGCAATATTTGACAATAAATTTATAATTTTACAAGCTTAAGCACTATAATCGACATATGTAACACATTACGTATACACGCAAGTTTTATTTATACAAATTTCGTAGAAAAAAATGTATGTATTTAAATTGACATTATAAATTTTATAGTTCTTTATTAAAAAGAGTATAAAATTTTATATATTTAACAGTTAGATACATTATACAATAATGATCCTTCCGCAGGTTCACCTACGGAAACCTTGTTACGACTTTTACTTCCTCTAAATAATCAAGTTCGGTCAACTTTTGCGAAACAGCCGCAACACACAAGGCGTCACAGTGATCACGTCCGGAGACCTCACTAAATAATTCAATCGGTAGTAGCGACGGGCGGTGTGTACAAAGGGCAGGGACGTAATCAATGCGAGTTAATGACTCACACTTACTGGGAATTCCAAGTTCATGTGAACAGTTTCAGTTCACATCCCAAGCATGAAAGTGGTTCAGCGGTTTACCCGGACCTCTCGGTCTAGGAAATACACGTTGATACTTTCATTGTAGCGCGCGTGCAGCCCAGGACATCTAAGGGCATCACAGACCTGTTATTGCTCAATCTCATTATTGCTAGACGCAATTTGTCCATTTAAAAGCTAGTGTCCTTATAATGGGACAAACCAACAGGTACAGCTCCACTTATATAAACACATTCAAACACAATAAACATTTTACTGCCACCACGAATGAAGGCTATATAGCTTCAACACCATAATCCTGAAGATATCTATTTAATATATTTGAGTCTCGTTCGTTATCGGAATTAACCAGACAAATCACTCCACGAACTAAGAACGGCCATGCACCACCACCCATAGATTCGAGAAAGAGCTATCAATCTGTCTTACACACTTATGTTTCGGACCTGGTAAGTTTTCCCGTGTTGAGTCAAATTAAGCCGCAGGCTCCACTCCTGGTGGTGCCCTTCCGTCAATTCCTTTAAGTTTCAGCTTTGCAACCATACTTCCCCGGGCCCAAAAGCTTTGGTTTCCCGGGAAGCGACTGAAGAAACCATAAAAGTAGCTACGCAATTGCTAGCTGGCATCGTTTATGGTTAGAACTAGGGCGGTATCTGATCGCCTTCGAACCTCTAACTTTCGTTCTTGATTAATGAAAACATCTTTGGCAAATGCTTTCGCTTAAGTTAGTCTTACGACGGTCCAAAATTTCACCTCTCGCGTCGTAATACTAATGCCCCCAAACTGCTTCTATTAATCATTACCTCTTGATCTGAAAACCAATGAAAACAGAACAGAGGTCTTATTTCATTATCCCATGCACAGAATATTCAGGCATTTGAAGCCTGCTTTAAGCACTCTAATTTGTTCAAAGTAATTGTACCGGCCCACAATAACACTCGATGAAGAGCACTAATGCAGGTTTTTTAAATAGGAGGAATATATAAAAAAATACAAGTATTTAAATATATAAAGAACTCCACCGGTAATACGCTTACATACATAAAGGTATAGTACTAACTACAATTGTAAGTTGCACTACCCGTATGAAGCACAAGTTCAACTACGAACGTTTTAACCGCAACAACTTTAATATACGCTATTGGAGCTGGAATTACCGCGGCTGCTGGCACCAGACTTGCCCTCAATAGGTCCTTGTTAAAGGATTTAAAAGTGTACTCATTCAATTACAGGGCCTCGGATATGAGTCCTGTATTGTTATTTTTCGTCACTACCTCCCCGAGCTGGGAGTGGGTAATTTACGCGCCTGCTGCCTTCCTTAGATGTGGTAGCCGTTTCTCAGGCTCCCTCTCCGGAATCGAACCCTGATTCCCCGTTACCCGTTGCAACCATGGTAGTCCTAGATACTACCATCAAAAGTTGATAGGGCAGACATTTGAAAGATCTGTCGTCGGTACAAGACCATACGATCTGCATGTTATCTAGAGTTCAACCAGTGTAACGATCTTGCGATCGCTTGGTTTTAGCCTAATAAAAGCACACGTTCCAAAAGGTCCGTGTTTTAATTGCATGTATTAGCTCTAGAATTACCACAGTTATCAAGTAACTGTTAACGATCTAAGGAACCATAACTGATATAATGAGCCTTTTTGCGGTTTCACTTTTAATTCGTGTGTACTTAGACATGCATGGCTTAATCTTTGAGACAAGCATATAACTACTGGCAGGATCAACCAGAATAATGTTTTTTTTTTTATGTGAATAATATATATTCACATATAAGTATTATTTTATTATTTGTAAAATACATGACAACTCATAAATACTTTTGAATAAATATGATATGCATATAATAACGAATGTGGCCATATTTAAATAACAATCACGTTCGTAATTTATAAAAACTTGACAACTTTTTACACATGCAATATATATATATATATATATATATATATATACATATTCGTTACAAATTCGTTCAAAAATATCATTTTAATTACACTTACTTAATATATAATGTATCACACATGCATTATTTAAATTCAACCGAAATTGAAAAGAAAATATTATATTTTGACAATAAATTTATAATTTACATAAGATGCACAAACATGTAATAATCATATATTAAATAAAACCTTCAAACATAATATAATAAAATATAATGTTTAAAGTTAAGCTGCAATATTTCGAACTATTGCATATTCCTTGCAAAGAGAATCGGAAAAACACTTGTGTACGAGCACGCATGCCTTCAATTTTCTAATCAGGTTATACACTGACTTCATATAAATATACGCACAAAACATACATACACTATATAAAGTATTATAATATTATTACCATCAAATTTTGGTAATAATTTTAATTATTCAACCATATGTTGGTAATAATTTTAATTTTATATATAAATATATTATATCTATTTATATATATTACTCATATATTTTGAAAAAGAATAACTCCACTGCGATAAACTGGAAACATATTAAATATATATAAGTCAAATATATTAATTATATATTCAAGCAAATATATCTCGGCTTATTCAACTTTTTTATCTCATATTGTAAGTTATCGCAGCCAAGCGTTCTAGGACGACAATAACGATTTATTATCTACAATATTTGGGAATTATATAAAATGCTTATCTGAACTCACATAGATGAGCACACACTGCTCACCATGAATAGGTTTTTGTGACACGTTTTCTCGAAATCGGTCACTTTATTTAAGCCTCTCCCTTACTTTATCATTTTGCATGCATTATATTAATAATACACTATAATACTTCATTATTATTGCACCAAATACCTTAAATAACCATGCCGACAAGATATTGCACCACAGTCATATAAATTTATATATTTAATTTTTTTCTCATATGACATATCTTGCACGACACCACTCCCTATATAGGTTTTGTGACACGTATTCTCGAAATCGGTCACTTTATTTAAGTATTTCCCTTACTTTATGATTTTCCATGCATTATATTAATAATGCACTATAATACTTCATTATTATTGCACCAAATACTTTAAATAACCATGCCGACAAGATATTGCACCACAGTCATATAGAATTTATATATTTGATTTTTTTCTCATATGACATATCTCGCACGACACCACTCCCTATATAGGTTTTGTGACACGTTTTCTCGAAATCGGTCACTTTATATAAGGGTCACCCTTACTTTATCATTTTGCATGCATTATATTAATAATACACTATAATACTTCATTATTATTGCACCAAATACATTAAATAACCATGCCGACAAGATATTGCACCACAGTCATATAAATTTATATATTTGATTTTTTCTCATATGACATATCTCGCACGACACCACTCCCTATATAGGTTTTGTGACACGTTTTCTCGAAATCGGTCACTTTATATAAGGGTCACCCTTACTTTATCATTTTGCATGCATTATATTAATAATACACTATAATACTTCATTATTATTGCACCAAATACATTAAATAACCATGCCGACAAGATATTGCACCACAGTCATATAGAATTTATATATTTATTTGATTTTACATGACATATCTCGCACGACACTTTTTCCTATATATATTTTTGTGACACGTTTTCTCGAAATCGGTCACTTTATATAGGGTATCCCTTACTTTATGATTTTGCAAGCATTATATTAATAATACATTATATAATACTTTAAATTATTATTGCACCAAATACCTTAAATAACCATGCATTATCATATGACATTATAATATCGCACTGCTATACTTTTTCCAACTTATATAATATTTCATATAACATTTTTCATATCACAGTGATTTAAATTTGGTTTTATTTCATTTTTTCAAAATTTTTTTTATTCAAAGAAATTAAAAGTACACCATTTTAATGGTATGTATTTCATTTAAGTCTTCAATAAATGTTTTTTTTCTAAAAATGTTGCGATATGTCTGATTTAAATTTTACATAATCAGTTATAATGCAATATTTGACAATAAATTTATAATTTTACAAGCTTATGCATTATAATCGATATATGTAACACATTAACCTGAACGGATGTACAACATTGTATATTTAGAATGTTGCGTTTATAAAATGTATGTACATGTTAAAATAATTTAACATTACGTCTTTGCAACGCATGTATGCTATATACACACATGTTTCGTACAAAATGTATGTAGACAAAACTTTCATAGTTTTTAATTAAGTGAATATATATATTATTATTATTATATATTATTATTAATATGCCGTACATATTTGCTACCCATCAATTTATTAAAATTATTTATTTATGCCTCGTATATCAGGAATATTCTATAATTGTGTTATGTTATATTATATTTGCCACATTAAGCCCAATCTGACATATATTTACTTTCACTGTTATAACATGCCGTGCATATTTGCTATCACCAATTGATAACAACAATAAGTTGAAATTATTTTGTATCATGAATATTTTATAATATTTTGTGTATCAGGAAATTTTATTCTATTTTTATTCTATTCATTAAGCCAACTGTATCAGGAATAGTTTATAATTGTGTTATATATTTTTATTCTATGTATCAGGAATAGTTTATAATTGTGTTATATATTTTATTCTATTCTATTTGCCAATAAGCCAATCTGACCACCAATTTATAACAACAATAAGTTGAAATTATTTGTATAAGGAATATTTTATAATTGTGTTTTATTTTATTCCATTTGCCGCCACATTAAAAGCCTCAAATCTGACACTTTTTAACGCCACTAATAATAATATGGCGAACCCATTGCTACCTTTTCATATACTCGTTTAATCCTCAAAAGTGTATATATATGAGGCATTTTTTCTGTTTTGTCCCAAGTCAAAATGTCAATATCTCGGATCAAAGGGAAACTGGGGTTAATTATTGGCCTATCTAGTAGAAGTATTGTCCCACAAAAATTTTAATTTTTTTACAAAAATTGACTGAGATACAGGGACTGAAATATTTGGGGTTGCGTGCCACACCGTCATTATGTTTTATTTATGCTAGTTGTGCATTATGTAAAAAAAATTTTAGCCTAAGTGATTTCGATAGATTTTTTGATGCTCTTTCGATTTTGTAATATTTTTAATATTTGACCTTGAATTTGCAAAATAAAGTATAAATTTGTTATTTTCGACAAAATCGATATTTTTGATTTGAAAATAAATAATTTTAATCGAAAGCTGAGGTTTTTTCCTATAAGTATACCAAATTTCAGAATGCCCTTTTTTTTTTTGTTCTCAAGATATTAAACGATGAATAACGGGGTACAGAGCGCCGTGGCGCGGCGCGGTTGATGCTACGCGACGCTGTGCTACGAGTTAGGCTTGATGCTTGCATTTCCAACTTTCCTAGTCACATACATGTGTATTAAATTTTATAAACTGCTCTCTGCATTTTACAGGGTTGAGACTGTCATTATCAATATACTATATATAATGCCTGCATTACAGTTACTGAAACTAATATTGAGGAATTAAACAAAATTTGTGATTGTGTGAAGTATGATGAGGAAAATTGTACTCGTTACTATTGAATCTAGATTGGAAACTCTATTTTTTTATTTTTTAAGTAATTCGTTTTTTTCGGTTTCAAATCGAATATTCATTTAGATATTCTAGTTTTAAGTTTATTTTACATTATTTTCCAGTCTTTTTTTATAATAAATATTATAAAAAGTCATGGCACAAAACAGTGTCGATAAGGCTTGGCAGTACAAATGTGCGAATCCTTTGAAAAAAGTAGCACATCACAAGACACATAAGTTGCGTCCATTTCCTGAAAATTTTGCGTGAGATCTATCCTGAAGTACAAGAAAATCAAAAATTTGTACAAAGTGCAGTTTTGATTTGAGTAAGCAGCATTCCAAATCAAAAATATCAGGACAAAATGTTGAAAATCTTCATTCAGAGGAAAGAGAAAATCTTTTTATAGAGGAACCTGAACAAATTGCAGGTAATAGTAATGATCCTGATTATGAATTGCCTACAATTGCTAAAAAAATTAAATTGGATACATGCAATGATGATTATCATGAAGCTGGAGTCGTTGTTCTGGACCAACTAAAAGAGAAATTCAAGATTTCTCAGAGTAAATCTGAAAAAATTTTCTTGCTTACTCTTGGACCTAAAAATTGGAGTCGTCGACAATTAATGACTGAATTCAATTCCACAGAGCGACAGCCTAGAAAAGCTAAAGAGCTTGTTAATGATTTTGGAATTTTAACTGCTCCAAACCCTAAAAAGGGAAATGCCTTATCACTTGACACAATATCTCTTGTTAAAAAGTTTTATAAACGCGATGACATAAGTCGAACTATGCCTGGAATGAAAGATTTTTTATCTGTGAAACAAGAAAATGGACAACGTATCCATGCTCAAAAAAGTTTAGTTTTATGCAATCTTCAAGAATTATATTCACTTTTTAAGTTAGAATTTGAAAATATTCAAATTAGCTTCTCTAAATTCACGTTACTTAGACCACGATATTGCGTTTTAGCAGGAAGCAGTGGGACGCATACTGTATGCGTATGTGTTCATCATGAGAATTTTAAACTGATATTAGACGACATCAATATTGAGCATTTAACAGAAGGCACGGAGATGCCTCTAAAAAAAAATTCTTCTGATTGTATTAATTCAGTTATTTGCTCAAATCCCAGCAATTCGTGTTTTCTAGGAAATTGTGAAGATTGTCCAGGTTCAATAAAATTGAAAGAAAATTTAATGAATGCCTTTGATGATCATTCTATCGAAGAAGTAAAGTTTCAAAGTTGGCTGCAAACTGACAGATACAGTCTTACGACTCTTGTTATGGAAGTCGATGAATTCGTTGATTATTTTTGTGAACGGTTGACAAAATTAAAAGTCCATGATTTCATAGCAAAAAAGCAAGCCAATTTCTTCAATGAATTAAAAGATAAGTTATTGTCTGGGGAATTTATAGTTTCTTTTGATTTTGCCGAGAATTACGCTTTTGTTGCTCAGAATTCCATTCAATCTTTCCACTGGAACAATGATCAAGCAACTATTTTTACAGTTGTCGTTTATTACAAAGATGATAAGGTAATAAAACATAAAAGCATGGCTATTATTTCCGATAATTTAGTTCATGACACTCGTGCTGTTTACAATTATCAAAAAATAATAATTAACTATCTTCAGAAAAATTTTGAGGTAACAAAGTTATATTATTTTACGGATGGAGCTAGTCAACATTTCAAAAACAAAAGTAACTTCATCAACCTGTTAAATCACGAAAAAGATTTTGCGATTGACGCAGAGTGGCATTTCCATGCTACAGCTCATGGAAAAGGAGCTTGCGATATTAGTTTCAGTAACTGTAATGCAGGCATTATATATAGTATATTGATAATGACAGTCTCAACCCTGTAAAATGCAGAGAGCAGTTTATAAAATTTAATACACATGTATGTGACTAGGAAAGTTGGAAATGCAAGCATCAAGCCTAACTCGTAGCACAGCGTCGCGTAGCATCAACCGCGCCGCGCCACGGCGCTCTGTACCGTTATTCATATCCAACGCTTGGTGAATTTTGCTTCACAATGATAGGAAGAGCCGACATCGAAGGATCAAAAGCGACGTCGCTATGAACGCTTGGCCGCCACAAGCCAGTTATCCCTATGGTAACTTTTCTGACACCTCTTGTTAAAAACTCTTTAAACCAAAAAGGATCGATAGGCCGAGCTTTTGCTGTCCCTGTGTGTACTGAACACCGAGATCAAGTCAGCATTTGCCCTTTTGCTCTATGTGTGGTTTCTGTCCGCACTGAGCTGGCCTTGGGACACCTCCGTTATTATTTGAGAGATGTACCGCCCCAGTCAAACTCCCTACCTGGCAATGTCCTTGAATTGGATCATACCTGAGTAATTGGAGTTATACCAAATTTCTAAATCGAAAATACATAAATGCATTTCTTCATTAAAGAATTTGTTTGCGATTATATAACAAACTCGTGATACTTTGATCAAGAAGCTTGCATCAAAACCCAATACCATAAGATATAGTAAATATATCCGTACAATGGCTAGGAAATGATACACGTTCCATTTAATCAAGTAAGTAAGGAAACAATAAGAGTAGTGGTATTTCATTGTCGATACTAAACCGAAATCTAATATCTCCCACTTATTCTACACCTCTTATGTCTCCTTACACTGCCAGATTAGAGTCAAGCTCAAAAGGGTCTTCTTTCCCCGCTAATTATTCCAAGCCCGTTCCCTTGGCTGTGGTTTCGCTAGATAGTAGATAGGGACATAAAGTCGAATTTGTTTTACGTGGCGTCTACCACCTTTAGGGGTTTACAACCACGGTACACAGTTGCGTCACATATGTGACGCATAGTACAACGGGTGAATTTGAGCGTCCACCAACGCCCCCAAAAGTTTAACCTTTCAGGTGCCAAATCGAATGCATGCTGTCGGGCATAACATTCATCCTTGGTGAGGAGCGAGGCCTATCTAAAACCTCTGTTGGTCTATGGGTACAACACCCGGTTGTATAACGCAACTCCACGCCGAGCCGAACACTCTTCCCGCATTTGGGTTCAACCAACAGCCCCCACGATACTCCCACAAAGGGGGCCAACCTCATTTGGACTGGCCTTGGCACCAGCCCATCCCGTGGTACCAAATTGACAGCTTTGGATCGGCTGTGCGCAATCAAAGACTGCTTCCCATACTGGTTTCCGACAACCGGGCACTGGGTGGGCGCCGTCGACTTCTCCGAGGAGTTGTCTTCCAGATTAAAGTGCTCTGGTACGACCTCGTGAATTGGCACAAGTACCGCATCCGCCATCTGGTAAGACCTCGTGAGTTGGCACAAGTGCCGCATCACTGCCAGAAAGTGCTCTGGTCAAGACTCTGGTAAGACTTCGTGGCATGGTCAGGTTCCAGTACCACTTCCAGTTTTGGCCATCACTGACCCGGCACTGGTTGATCCTGGGTGTTCTCCGTGGGGTGCTCCCTCGCCGCCGTCTAGCAAACGCCTCTTTCGCAAACAACTCCAGCATGCGGAGCTGTTCCGGTGTATCCAGGACCCGGGAAAAATCCCAACCGGCGTCCCCTCCTCTCACACCAAGTCCGTCGAGGTCGCAAATCTGCATAGAGAGGGCAAGCAACTAGCACGTGCTGCCAGTCTTCACACTCAGCGCCGCATTGGCATGCGGGCGTTGTGCTCAGAGTTCTCCGATGCAGAAATGCGTTCAGCGATCCATGGCCCGTCAGCAGAAATCCGGCGTGGAGACTAAATCCAAAGTCCATCCGGCTGAAGACGAAGCGTGCGTCGGGATAAAGCGATGAGTCGGTCGACCGTGCTCATCGTCATCCCACCTGCGTTGCCATTCGCAGCACATGCGCTCGTCCAGCATCGCCATCATCTGCCTCCGATCTAGATTTGCCAAATCTAGACCGAACAACCAATCGCTTTCCTCCAGCGGGTGGGCACGCTTGACCTTGAACATGATTGCCAATTTCTTGGCAACCAGGTCCCAAAGGTGGAGCTCCAGCAAGCACCTGCAGTGCCACGGTGGACACTGTTCGGCATACCGCAAGGCATCCTAAGAGCATGACTCTTTGGCAGGAGATGAGGCGCCTCCTGGCCCCCGACTCTCTCACAACCGCGGAATACCAAACCGAGGCACCAAATAGTGCACAGGGCACCATGAGTCCGGCATAAATGGTGCGTTTCGCTCGAGGACTGAGACCCCAGTCGACTCGCAGCACGCGACTCAATGCTCCGACGACTCCAGCCAGCTTTCCTCGCAATCCTGCGATATGCGGTTGAAAATTCAACCTCTCGCCGACTGTGATGCCAAGGTACCGGTACTGCGTGACGTACGGCAGACTTGCTCCTGCAAATCGTACCAGGGGTGGCCTGGAAGCAGCCAATCTCCCCTTCAACATCATCATTGCCGTCTTGCTGGTTGAGATCGAGACTCCGACCTCGGCTCCCCAAGTTCCCACGACGGACAACAGCTCCTCTCCTCGTCTCTCCAGTTCGGCTCTCGACCTTCCCTCGACGAGAACCAGCAGATCGTCGGCGTATGCGCTGAAAACACACAAGGGCTCCAAACGTTGGAGCAGCACATCCATCATGGTGTTCCAAATGAACGGCCCACTGATGGATCCTTGCGGACAGCCTCGAGTTACCTCTACGTCGACTTCTCCGAATCTGCTGGTCATCCTCGCCCTCCTGCCACAGAAGAAGCTTCTCCACAAGCTGGCTTCCTGGCATCCTAGGGCTATTAAGCGGCGCATCGCGGCGCTCCACTCAATGTTGTCGAAGGCTCCCTTGAAGTCAACGAACAGACCTAGAACGTAGTTCGCCTGGCTGGCGGCTACGCTGGTCTGAACGTGCCTCCATGCGTCCTCAACGCAGTGTCCAGGTCGAAAGCCGAATTGCCATCTATTTCCATCTGGAAGCACCTCTTTCATCCGACTCACCATGATCCCCTCCAGCACCTTGCCAAACACTGGCAGCAGGCAGATACCCCGATAGGATGCTGGATTGCTCCTATCCTTGTCGGGGCCCTTGAGGAGCGCCACTACTCGCGGGCACTTCCACTCAAGCGGGAAATATCCCTCTGCCACACAACGGGAAAGCAACGTTGTGATGTGCTCGGGGATGGCACGCCATACAGCCTTGCAGATACCGCCGGTTATGCCGTCTAGTCCGGGAGAGCGCCTGCTCTTCAACCGGGCGACGCATGCTCCGACCTCGAATGCTTCGAGAGCCGGCGCAGCTTTCGTTCTGGATGACAATGTCGTCACTCGCTTCCGCAACTGGGAAAAAGTTGCGGAGGAGGAGACTCGCGCAGTCGTGCCAAGTTACAACCAGCCTGTCATCCGAACGAAGGCATCCCAGATCTGCGGACCGCTTTCGTCCTCGGCATATCCGGTATACGTGCCCCCATGGGTCGTCCCTGTGGTCTCCAACGAAGCTCCGCCAGTGATCCTCCTTCGTCTTCAGGATGAGCTTCTTGAACTCGCGAACGGCTGTCCGCAGATGAGTAGCAAGAAGCTGCGCAGAGTCATGGTCTCTGCGCCGCGCATCCTGGAGCCTCCGCCTCAGTCTCCTGACCTCCTGGCGTTTGGTACTAAGTTCAGTGGTCCACCACTTCACCTTTCCCGGGGCTCTGGACGGCCTGCGGCCTAGCACCCTGTCGCACACGGACTGTACGGCAAGGCGTAGTGCAGACACCGAGGAGTCCAACGGCGAAATCCTAATATCCTCCAAGGGAAGGTGCTCCATGACTTCCTCTACCAGCTCCGAGTCGAACAGTCGCCAATTTGCATTGTTGAGTTTCCAGGACGGTACAGGAGCATATGTGCTCTCAACTGCATCTGGGGACGGCGATACCACAACAGTAATGATGTTGTGGTCGCTCAAGTCCCACTCGTCCACACTCCAGTCATACGTGGCCCACGTAGACGCAGCTCTATTGGCAATTGTCACGTCGATATCGCTCTGTCCACGGCGATTGTCGAACGTAAACACCTCGCTGAATTGATTAAGGACTTCGGCTCCGCTCCCTTCGATCCAGTCCTCCAGCTGCTCACCCCGAGTGTGGTTCAACTGCCCACGAAAGCTTTCGTGGCGTTTACTGAACCACATGGGGGATACAGCATTCGCGTCCAGGCATAGGATGACCGGAGTACTGCTCGCCTGTAGCAGTACGGCATCCATGTAAATTAGGTCCCGCGTTGTCAATTCAGCGTGAGCATGGCAGTACAGTGAGGTCAGGTAGAAAGAGCCATTTCTACCAGTGACCCTCACGCATACTCCAGCCTCGGTGATAAGCGACTCGACTGGTAGGCAGATGGCTTCTGGGTCGTCGACGATGACGGCGGCGTTCCTCCTGCGCCCATCGAACAGCTTACTGCCGAACACTCTCATCCCGGATGGGAATCCTGTGATTCGGCCCGCTTCGTCCGAATACGGCTCCTGCAGCAGCGCAAAGGTGTGGCCAAGTTCGCGCATACGTGCACCAATGTCGATGCACGCAACGCGTCCCCGACCACAGTTGGCCTGGATGAGCACAAACATATTAATGTCTGGACTGCACCCTTGCCAACGGGCCTTGGCCTTGCCCCATAGATCGGGCACGATGCTGAGAGCATCGAATGCCCCGAGGGCAGCCCCTTAAAGCGGCAATTCCGGCAGTCCACCGGGCTTACGCACTTTGCTGCAACGTGGCCCATTTGTCCACACTGGCGGCACACGTCCTGCTTGAAGCGGCACTGAGACACCTTGTGATCAAATCCGACGCACCTATGGCAAGCATAGGTACGGACGAGCGACCGGCAGCGGTACGAAAACCACTTGATGTAGACCCGACCGGCCCTCTCAAGTATGGCCAGCGCTTTCTCGTCCACGTCTAGCGTCAGCGACACACTGGCGCCATCCGTGACGGACCAAGGCTTCGACTCCAAGTGCACTGACTTCTTGAATGCAGCCGCCGTCATTTCCTCCTGGAAGTTGTTCACGAACAGCTCCTCCATAAAGAGCTCCGGCTCTATGCTGGTGTCCACATCGAACACCGTCACTTTTGGCCTCAATCCCTGGCTCTGCTGGACTTTCAGTCCAACCTCTGCGAACTTCTTGTTCGCCACCACGCGCTTTATCTCGCTCGCCGATGGCGTGCGGATAATGGCTCCACCGCGCTTTAGCTCACGCACTTCGTGCACACGTACACCAAGTGCGGGCGCAACTTCCCGGCGAACGCGCTCAGCAACCTGCTGGGGCGTCTCCTCGGGATTGCTGCTGGTCACCATTGCTGACCAGGTCTCCGGAGGCTTCCGAAGGCTGGGAGCAGCAATGGGAGCTGCAGCGGCGGCGGCGTAGCTAGCAGCGGCTAGCTGTACCACTGGAGCGGGCGCCTGTGGTGCGGGCGGTCCCACCGAGAGGCTCTGCAGCATCGCGTTCCTGACCGCAGTGACATGGCCAGTTCCTCCAGGCGCTTTATGGCAGCCGAGATTTCCCTCGCAGCATCTTGTGGAATGCCCACCATGGCATTCCGGAACCCCTCCAGCTGCGGAAATCTCCGCCAGAACCGCAGGCGTTCCTCCTGCCACTATGCGCCAGGCCGGGCTCAATGGCACTGAAGCGGGTGCAGCGGGGGGGCACAGGGGCGGCAACGGGGGCGGCAACGGGGGCGGCAACGGGGGCGGCAACGGGGTCAGCAGCGGGGACGGACACGGGGTTAGCAGCGGGGGCGGACGCGGGGGCTGCGATCGTGGCAGCGGCGGGAGCAACGGCGACGGCTGGAGCAGCGACTCCTGCAGCGACGGGGGCGGCGGCACGCGCGGACACGTCGCTCTCATCCGCTGAGCTAGCGACCCTCAGTCGCAGCTTTCGCGGGGGCGAATCCACCGGTGGCGGCATGGCTACGTCAGCCGGCGTCTGCACACGGGTGTCGGTCCGGTGCCCACCACCTCGACCACGCCTCTTCCTCCCCGACGAACGCACGGAGCTGGCAGCACTGCTGCTCGCGTCGCTCTCCATCTGCGCCTGTGCGATAGGCAGCAAATACGGAGTGAAAAACAGCCCAAAAGTCTGCACTACTTTTTCGCCCGAAAGTATGCCGCGATTTTATTCGGCGCACGAAAGTATGCCGCACTTTAAAATCCTCTGCTGCCTTCTGATTGGCTGGCCAATCAGGGACGAACACCGGTACTTTCACACGTATTCACAAACACACGCGCAGCAGCGAGATCGTTATCAGCGAAAGTGTCGCTAATAAGCACTTTAAAAGTTGCTTTTTGTTTTTTTCGCGTTGCTTTTACCGTTGGTTAGTCGAAACCAAAACGTAAACAAACAACCGAAAACGGTGCGCGCACACAGAAAAAAAACACGTCTGCTCTCGACGACAATCAAAAGCGAACTGAGTAGATAGGGACATAAAGTCGAATTTGTTTTACGTGGCGTCTACCACCTTTAGGGGTTTACAACCACGGTACACAGTTGCGTCACATATGTGACGCATAGTACAACGGGTGAATTTGAGCGTCCACCAACGCCCCCAAAAGTTTAACCTTTCAGGTGCCAAATCGAATGCATGCTGTCGGGCATAACATTCATCCTTGGTGAGGAGCGAGGCCTATCTAAAACCTCTGTTGGTCTATGGGTACAACACCCGGTTGTATAACGCAACTCCACGCCGAGCCGAACACTCTTCCCGCATTTGGGTTCAACCAACAGCCCCCACGATACTCCCACAAAGGGGGCCAACCTCATTTGGACTGGCCTTGGCACCAGCCCATCCCGTGGTACCAAATTGACAGCTTTGGATCGGCTGTGCGCAATCAAAGACTGCTTCCCATACTGGTTTCCGACAACCGGGCACTGGGTGGGCGCCGTCGACTTCTCCGAGGAGTTGTCTTCCAGATTAAAGTGCTCTGGTACGACCTCGTGAATTGGCACAAGTACCGCATCACTGCCAGATTAAAGTGCTCTGGTAAGACCTCGTGAGTTGGCACAAGTGCCGCATCACTGCCAGATTAAGTGCTCTGGTAAGACCTCGTGAATTGGCACAAGTACCGCATCACTGCCAGATTAGAGTGCTCTGGTAAGACTTCGTGGCATGGTCAGGTTCAGTACCACTTCCAGTTTTGGCCATCACTGACCCGGCACTAGTTGATCCCGGGTGTTCTCCGTGGGGGTGCTCCCTCGCCGCCGTCTTGCAAACGCCTCTCTTGCAAACAACTCCAGCATGCGGAGCTGTTCCGGTGTATCCAGGACCCGGGAAAAATCCCAACCGGCGTCTCCTCTCACACCAAGTCCGTCGAGGTCTCCCAAATCTGCATGGAGAGGGCAAGCAACTAGCACGTGCTGCCAGTCTTCACACTCAGCGCCGCATTGGCATGCGGGCGTTGTGCTCAGAGTTCTCCGATGCAGAAATGCGTTCAGCGATCCATGGCCCGTCAGCAGAAATCCGGCGTGGAGACTAAATCCAAAGTCCATCCGGCTGAAGACGAAGCGTGCGTCCGGGATAAAGCGATGAGTCGGTCGACCGTGCTCATCGTCATCCCACCTGCGTTGCCATTCGCAGCACATGCGCTCGTCCAGCATCGCCATCATCTGCCTCCGATCTAGATTTGCCAAATCTAGACCGAAAAGCCAATCGCTTTCCTCCAGCGGGTGGGCACGCTTGACCTTGAACATGATTGCCAATTTCTTGGCAACCAGGTCCAAAGGTGGAGCTCCAGCAAGCACCTGCAGTGCCACGGTGGACACTGTTCGGCATACCGCAAGGCATCCTAAGAGCATGACTCTTTGGCAGGAGATGAGGCGCCTCCTGGCCCCCGACTCTCTCACAACCGCGGAATACCAAACCGAGGCACCAAATAGTGCACAGGGCACCATGAGTCCGGCATAAATGGTGCGTTTCGCTCGAGGACTGAGACCCCAGTCGACTCGCAGCACGCGACTCAATGCTCCGACGACTCCAGCCAGCTTTCCTCGCAATCCTGCGATATGCGGTTGAAAATTCAACCTCTCGCCGACTGTGATGCCAAGGTACCGGTACTGCGTGACGTACGGCAGACTTGCTCCTGCAAATCGTACCAGGGGTGGCCTGGAAGCAGCCAATCTCCCCTTCAACATCATCATTGCCGTCTTGCTGGTTGAGATCGAGACTCCGACCTCGGCTCCCCAAGTTCCCACGACGGACAACAGCTCCTCTCCTCGTCTCTCCAGTTCGGCTCTCGACCTTCCCTCGACGAGAACCAGCAGATCGTCGGCGTATGCGCTGAAAACACACAAGGGGCTCCAAACGTTGGAGCAGCACATCCATCATGGTGTTCCAAATGAACGGCCCACTGATGGATCCTTGCGGACAGCCTCGAGTTACCTCTACGTCGACTTCTCCGAATCTGCTGGTCATCCTCGCCCTCCTGCCACAGAAGAAGCTTCTCCACAAGCTGGCTTCCTGGCATCCTAGGGCTATTAAGCGGCGCATCGCGGCGCTCCACTCAATGTTGTCGAAGGCTCCCTTGAAGTCAACGAACAGACCTAGAACGTAGTTCGCCTGGCTGGCGGCTACGCTGGTCTGAACGTGCCTCCATGCGTCCTCAACGCAGTGTCAGGTCGAAAGCCGAATTGCCATCTATTTCCATCTGGAAGCACCTCTTTCATCCGACTCACCATGATCCCCTCCAGCACCTTGCCAAACACTGGCAGCAGGCAGATACCCCGATAGGATGCTGGATTGCTCCTATCCTTGTCGGGGCCCTTGAGGAGCGCCACTACTCGCGGGCACTTCCACTCAAGCGGGAAATATCCCTCTGCCACACTACGGGAAAGCAACGTTGTGATGTGCTCGGGGATGGCACGCCATACAGCCTTGCAGATACCGCCGGTTATGCCGTCTAGTCCGGGAGAGCGCCTGCTCTTCAACCGGGCGACGCATGCTCCGACCTCGAATGCTTCGAGCCGGCGCAGCTTTCGTTCTGGATGACAATGTCGTCACTCGCTTCCGCAACTGGGAAAAGTTGCGGAGGAGGAGACTCGCGCAGTCGTGCCAAGTTACAACCAGCCTGTCATCCGAACGAAGGCATCCCAGATCTGCGGACCGCTTTCGTCCTCGGCATATCCGGTATACGTGCCCCCATGGGTCGTCCCTGTGGTCTCCAACGAAGCTCCGCCATCGATCCTCCTTCGTCTTCAGGATGAGCTTCTTGAACTCGCGAACGGCTGTCCGCAGATGAGTAGCAAGAAGCTGCGCAGAGTCATGGTCTCTGCGCCGCGCATCCTGGAGCCTCCGCCTCAGTCTCCTGACCTCCTGGCTTTTGGTACTAAGTTCAGTGGTCCACCACTTCACCTTTCCCGGGGCTCTGGACGGCCTGCGGCCTAGCACCCTGTCGCACACGGACTGTACGGCAAGGCGTAGTGCAGACACCGAGGAGTCCAACGGCGAAATCCTAATATCCTCCAAGGGAAGGTGCTCCATGACTTCCTCTACCAGCTCCGAGTCGAACAGTCGCCAATTTGCATTGTTGAGTTTCAGGACGGTACAGGAGCATATGTGCTCTCAACTGCATCTGGGGACGGCGATACCACAACAGTAATGATGTTGTGGTCGCTCAAGTCCCACTCGTCCACACTCCAGTCATACGTGGCCCACGTAGACGCAGCTCTATTGGCAATTGTCACGTCGATATCGCTCTGTCCACGGCGATTGTCGAACGTAAACACCTCGCTGAATTGATTAACGACTTCGGCTCCGCTCCCTTCGATCCAGTCCTCCAGCTGCTCACCCCGAGTGTGGTTCAACTGCCCACGAAAGCTTTCGTGGCGTTTACTGAACCACATGGGGGATACAGCATTCGCGTCCAGGCATAGGATGACCGGAGTACTGCTCGCCTGTAGCAGTACGGCATCCATGTAAATTAGGTCCCGCGTTGTCAATTCAGCGTGAGCATGGCAGTACAGTGAGGTCAGGTAGAAAGAGCCATTTCAACCAGTGACCTCACGCATACTCCAGCCTCGGTGATAAGCGACTCGACTGGTAGGCAGATGGCTTCTGGGTCGTCGACGATGACGGCGGCGTTCCTCCTGCGCCCATCGAACAGCTTACTGCCGAACACTCTCATCCCGGATGGGAATCCTGTGATTCGGCCCGCTTCGTCCGAATACGGCTGAGCACAAACATATTAATGTCTGGACTGCACCCTTGCCAACACTGCCCCATAGATCGGGCACGATGCTGAGAGCATCGAATGCCCCGAGGGCAGCCCCTTAAAGCGGCAATTCCGGCAGTCCACCGGGCTTACGCACTTTGCTGCAACGTGGCCCGTTTGTCCACACTGGCGGCACACGTCCTGCTTGTGATCAAATCCGACGCACCTATGGCAAGCATAGGTACGGACGAGCGACCGGCAGCGGTACGAAAACCACTTGATGTAGACCCGACCGGCCCTCTCAAGTATGGCCAGCGCTTTCTCGTCCACGTCTAGCGTCAGCGACACACTGGCGCCATCCGTGACGGACCAAGGCTTCGACTCCAAGTGCACTGACTTCTTGAATGCAGCCGCCGTCATTTCCTCCTGGAAGTTGTTCACGAACAGCTCCTCCATAAAGAGCTCCGGCTCTATGCTGGTGTCCACATCGAACACCGTCACTTTTGGCCTCAATCCCTGGCTCTGCTGGACTTTCAGTCCAACCTCTGCGAACTTCTTGTTCGCCACCACGCGCTTTTATCTCGCTCGCCGATGGCGTGCGGATAATGGCTCCACCGCGCTTTAGCTCACGCACTTCGTGCACACGTACACCAAGTGCGGGCGCAACTTCCCGGCGAACGCGCTCAGCAACCTGCTGGGGCGTCTCCTCGGGATTGCTGCTGGTCACCATTGCTGACCAGGTCTCCGGAGGCTTCCGAAGGCTGGGAGCAGCAATGGGAGCTGCAGCGGCGGCGGCGTAGCTAGCAGCGGCTAGCTGTACCACTGGAGCGGGCGCCTGTGGTGCGGGCGGTCCACCCGAGAGGCTCTGCAGCATCGCGTTCCTGACCGCGAGTGACATGGCCAGTTCCTCCAGGCGCTTTATGGCAGCCGAGATTTCCCTCGCAGCATCTTGTGGAATGCCCACCATGGCATTCCGGAACCCCTCTCCAGCTGCGGAAATCTCCGCCAGAACCGCAGGCGTTCCTCCTGCCACTATGCGCCAGGCCGGGCTCAATGGCACTGAAGCGGGTGCAGCGGGGGCGGCAGCACGGGGCGGCAACGGGGGCGGCAACGGGGCGGGGGGCGGCAACAGGGTCAGCAGCGGGGACGGACACGGGGTTAGCAGCGGGGCGGACGCGGGGGCTGCGATCGTGGCAGCGGCGGGAGCAACGGCGACGGCTGGAGCAGCGACTCCTGCAGCGACGGGGGCGGCGGCACGCGCGGACACGTCGCTCTCATCCGCTGAGCTAGCGACCCTCAGTCGCAGCTTTCGCGGGGCGAATCCACCGGTGGCGGCATGGCTACGTCAGCCGGCGTCTGCACACGGGTGTCGGTCCGGTGCCCACCACCTCGACCACGCCTCTTCCTCCCCGACGAACGCACGGAGCTGGCAGCACTGCTGCTCGCGTCGCTCTCCATCTGCGCCTGTGCGATGGGCAGCAAATACGGAGTGAAAAACAGCCCAAAAAGTCTGCTACTTTTTCGCCCAAAATGCCGCGATTTTATTCGGCGAAATGCCGCACTTTAAAATCCTCTGCTGCCTTCTGATTGGCTGGCCAACTGCACCGGTACTTTCACACGCGCAGCAGCGAGATCGTTATCAGCGAAAGTGTCGCTAATAAGCACTTTTAAAGTTGCTTTGTTGTTTTTTCGCGTTGCTTTTACCGTTGGTTAGTCGAAACCAAAACGTAAACAAACAACCGAAAACGGTGCGCGCACACAGAAAAAACACGTCTGCTCTCGACGACAATCAAAAGCGAACTGAGTAGATAGGGACATAAAGTCGAATTTGTTTTACGTGGCGTCTACCACCTTTAGGGGTTTACAACCACGGTACACAGTTGCGTCACATATGTGACGCATAGTACAACGGGTGAATTTGAGCGTCCACCAACGCCCCCAAAGTTTAACCTTTCAGGTGCCAAATCGAATGCATGCTGTCGGGCATAACATTCATCCTTGGTGAGGAGCGAGGCCTATCTAAAACCTCTGTTGGTCTATGGGTACAACACCCGGTTGTATAACGCAACTCCACGCCGAGCCGAACACTCTTCCCGCATTTGGGTACAACCAACAGCCCCACGATACTCCCACAAAGGGGCCAACCTCATTTGGACTGGCCTTGGCACCAGCCCATCCCGTGGTACCAAATTGACAGCTTTGGATCGGCTGTGCGCAATCAAAGACTGCTTCCCATACTGGTTTCCGACAACCGGGCACTGGGTGGGCGCCGTCGACTTCTCCGAGGAGTTGTCTTCCAGATTAAAGTGCTCTGGTACGACCTCGTGAATTGGCACAAGTACCGCATCACTGCCAGATTAAAAGTGCTCTGGTAAGACCTCGTGAGTTGGCACAAGTGCCGCATCACTGCCAGATTAAGTGCTCTGGTAAGACCTCGTGAATTGGCACAAGTACCGCATCACTGCCAGATTAGAGTGCTCTGGTAAGACTTCGTGGCATGGTCAGGTTCCAGTACCACTTCCAGTTTTGGCCATCACTGACCCGGCACTGGTTGATCCTGGGTGTTCTCCGTGGGGTGCTCCTCGCCGCCGTCTAGCAAACGCCTCTTTCGCAAACAACTCCAGCATGCGGAGCTGTTCCGGTGTATCAGGACCAGGAAAAATCCCAACCGGCGTCCCCTCCTCTCACACCAAGTCCGTCGAGGTCTCGCAAATCTGCATAGAGGGCAAGCAACAGCACGTGCTGCCAGTCTTCACACTCAGCGCCACATTGGCAT
>JACVCZ010000064.1:0-50723 GCA_020829145.1 Drosophila nigrodunni
TCAAATTCAAATTATGCTTTATTAGGAGGATTGCGAGCGGTAGCACAAACTATTTCTTATGAAGTTAGATTAGCTTTAATTTTATTATCTTTTGTGTTTTTTAATTGGAGGTTATAATTTTTATATTTTATTATTATCAAATTTATATGTGATTTTTAGTAATTTTATTTCCTATAGCTTTGGTATGATTAACAATTTCTTTAGCTGAAACTAATCGTACACCATTTGATTTTGCAGAAGGTGAATCAGAATTAGTGTCAGGGTTTAATGTTGAATATAGAAGAGGGGTTTTGCATTAATTTTTTTAGCTGAATATGCAAAAATTTTATTTATAAGAATATTATTTTTGTGTAATTTTTTAGGGTGTGATGTTTTTTAATTTAATATTTTATATTAAATTAATATTAATTCTTTGTTTTTATTTGAGTTCGAGGACTTTACCTCGTTTTCGTTATGATAAATTAATATATTTAGCTTGAAAGTGTTTTTTATCTTTTTCTTTAAATTATTTAATATTTTTTATTGGTTTAAAATTTTATTATTTTCTTTATTATTATGAATTAAATTTAGTAAAGTTAATAGAATGGTTAATATTCTATCTTATGTTTTCAAAACATATGCTTATTCAAACTCATTAACTAATTTAATAGGTTATCTCATCATTTATTAACTAATGGATTAATTAAATAATATAAAAAATAAATAATTGTTAAATTTGACCAATTAATACATAAGGTTCTTCAACTGGACAGGCACCAATTCATGTTAATAAAATTACTGTTACTACCATAATTCAAAAATAAAATTTGATTAATAGGATAAAATTGGTTACCACGGAATTTTCTTAAATTATAAAAGGTAAAATTATTAAAATGGTAATAGAAAGTACTAAAGCAACATCTTAAATCAATTTATTGTGAATTGATCGTAAAATTGCATAGGCAAATAAAAAAATATCATCTGGCTGAATATGGTTGCACTAAGGATTAGTTGGAATAAATTATCTGGGTCTCCTATCAAATAAGGATTAATTAAACTAGAATATTAAGAAAAAAAATATTACAATAAACCAACAATATCAATATGTAAAATAAGGCGTGAAATGGAATTTTATCAATATTGGGATAGCTGATAATAAATTAGTAATAACAGTAGCCCTCAAAAGATATTTGTCCTCATGTGGTAAAAGGCATAACCTATAAGCTGTTTACTATTACAAGAAATAAAATAATTACACCTACTATTCATGTTGGGGTAAATAAATAAGATCTATAGTATACCTCGTCCTACATGTAGATAAATACAAATAAAAAAAAAGTACCCGTTAGCATGTATAGTTCATTAATCATCAATTTTATCTCGACAAATATGATTTTACTCTATAAAAGCTAAGGTACATCTGCTGTGTAATGTATAGCCTTCTAAAAATAAACCTTAAAATTTGAATAATTAGACATAATCTAATAATGATCCAAAAAATTTCATCATCTAGAAGATATTAATGGGGAGCTGGTAAATCTACTAATGCATTATTTGCAATTTTGAATAATGGGTGAGAAAGATCACGTAAGGTTGTTAGTTTATTAATCGAAGGTCCTTTTTGTATATTTGTAATTTTACAACTACATTAAGGTAATTAATAAATAATTTATTAATAAAGTGTGATAAGATTTGTGTTGGGAAATTATATAATTTATTTAAAAGATAATGAATTTTCTATTATATGAATTTATATATTAGAAATATTTTTCTATTTCATTATTTTATAAACTTATGAAGAAGATGGTAGAATTTTTATCAATTAAAAGATATAATTAAAAGATAAATAGTATAAAAATGGACAAAATTATTAATTTAATTGAAAAGATTAAATATTTCATTAGATGCAAGAGAAGTTACATAAAAAAAATGATAAATCCCCCCTAATTTTCTCTTATATTATCATATGGGTTGATTTTATTAAGTTTATGAATTTGTTCATTAATACTTTTAGCAAGAGAAAGAGTTAATAAATATAAAAATTATAAAAATTTATTTTATTAAATATTGTATTATTATTGTTATTATTAGTGTTGACTTTTAGAAGAATAAGTTTATTTATATTTTATTTTTTTTTTTGAAAGAAGATTAATTCAACTTTATTTTTTAATTTTACGAGGTTACCAACCTGAACGTTTCATGTTGGGATTTATTTATTATTTCACATTATTACAGTTAATAAATATGAAATATAGTTTTATTTGAGTTAGAATTAAATTAGTTAGGAGATTTCTTGTAAGAGTTTTACATTTGTTTACGACAAACTGATTTAAAACTTTAATTGTATTCATCTGTTGCTCATATAGGAATTAATTTAGCTGGTCTTTTGACTATAAGTTATTGAGGTTTAGAGGTTCTTATAGTTTAATAATTGCTCATGGTTTATGTTCATCTGGTTTTATTTTTGTTTAGCTAATGTATCTTATGAACGTTTAGGAAGTCAGGTTGTTGATTAATAAGGGGTTATTAAATTTTATCTTTTTTTTTAGAGCTGCCTATACTTTTATGTTTATATTTCATTTAGTCAACATGGAAAAATTTTTTCTGGAATTTATTCACTTTTAGAGGAGGTAAGAATTCATTGAATATTTATTAATATTATTACATTGATTGCCTTTAAATTTATTAATCATAAAAAAAGTGAAATAATATTTTATTATGATTATATTTAAATAGTTTAAAAAAAATACTAATTTGTGGTGTTAGTGGAAAATGCTTAAATTTATTCATTTTTAGATCGTGAAATATTTATCAATTTGTAGAATTAGATTTATTAATTTAATTTTAATTAGTTTAACTTGTTTTCATCAAGTTTATATTTTTTTAAAACAATATAGTAATTTTTATTGAATGCAAAGTAGTTTCTTTAAATTCTATATCAGAAAATTATTTATAAACTTTTTTATTTGATTGAATAAGATTATTATTTATATCATTTGTTTTGTAATTACTTCTTTAAGTAATTTTTATGAAAAGAATATATAAGAAGTTAGTTTCTTATTGTTTAGTAATTTTATTTTCAAAATGTAAAAATCTTATAATGCTGGGATATTAACAGCTTTTATCTAATCAATTGGTGATGTAGCGTTATTAGCTATTGGCAGAATATTAAATTATGGAAGTTGAAATTATATTTTTATTTAGAAATTATACAAAATGAATTTGAAATAATAATTGGTTCATTAGTAATATTGGCTGCTATAACAAAAAGAGCACAAATTCCATTTCTTCATGATTACCTGCAGCTATAGCTGCTCTACTGATTTCAGCTTTAGTTCATTCTTCTACACTTGTTACTGCAGGAGTTTATTTATTAATTCGTTTAATATTTTTATTAAATTCTTGATTAGAGGCAATTATTACTTTTTATTATCTGGTTTAACAATGTTGAAAAGCTGGATTTTGGGGCAAATTTTGAGTTTGATTTAAAAAATTATTAACTTTATCAACATTAAATTAGTTAGGTTTAATATGTAAATTTTATCGTGATTTTATAAAATTAGCAATATTTCATTTATTGACGCCATGCTTTATTTAAGGCTTTATTATTTATATGTGCAGGCATATTGTTAAGCCTTAATTCTCAAAGATATTCGTTTAATAGGGGGTTAAGTCCATTTAACGTTTTGTGTAATGTATTTGACATGTGGGATACCATTTTTTGGCTGGATTTTATTCAAAGCATATAATTTTAGAAATTGTTATGATTAGTAATATTAATTTATTTTCTTTTTTATATTTTTTTTCAACTGGTTTAACAGTATGTTATTCATTTCGTTTAGTTTATCATTCAATAACAGAATTAAATTGTAGAAGATTAAATATATTAAATGATGTTTAACAGGTGTATATTAAATTTGATTGATCAGAATATTTTGGGGGTCAACAATTATATCAGAAATTATTAGAAATTATTCTCAAATTTTTTTGTTATACATAATAATAATTTAAAAATTTATTTATTATTATTTGTTTTTTGAGTTTTTAATTTTATTAAATTTTTACTATTTTATATTCAAATAGCTTATATTTAGAGTATGACACTGAAGATGTTATGGAGATTTATTAATCTTTGAATATAATGAATTTTTTAGTAATTTATAAAAAAAATTTTTATTTTTACAATGAAAATGTAAAGTTTTTTATTAAACTATATAAAAATATATACTATATTTTATAGACCTTATGATTGGAAGTCAAATATACTTATTATACTATATAGATAAAATAAAAATAGAGAAGTTAACCTCCTCATCAGTAAATTGTGATATATAAAAATAATCAAACTACATCGACAAAATGTCAATATCATGCAGCTGCTTCAAAACCAAAATGATGATTTTTTGAGAAGTGATTATTTAAATGTCGTAATAAACATACTAATAAAAAAGTTGTTCCGATTAATACATGAATTCCGTGAAATCCTGTTGCTATAAAAAATGTTGATCCATAAATTGAGTCTGCAATAGTAAATGGAGCTTCAATATATTCATAAGCTTGAAAAATTGTAAAATAGATTCCTAGTAAAACTGTAAAAAATAATCCTTGAGAAGTTTGTGAATGATTATTTTCTATTAAACTATGATGAGCTCAAGTAACAGTTACTCCTGAAGCTAATAAAATAGCTGTATTTAATAGAGGAATTTGAAATGGATTAAATGAAATAATTCCTATTGGGGTCATGATGCACCTAATTCAATTGCTGAGGATAGACTTCTATGAAAAAAAAGCTCAAAAAACTTACAAAAAATAAAACTTCAGAAAGAATAAATAAATTATATACCTCAACGTAAACCAATTGTAAAATACATAAGATTGAATTATAGCAACAGCTGATTCAAGAACTAATAAAGGCAATTTGTCCAATTAATAAAAATGTTACTAATATATATGATATTGATGGTCCTGTATTTCCTAATAAAGTTAATAAAAAAGATGTCCTGCAATTATATTTGCTGTTAATCGAACCGCTAAAGTTCCCCGGTCGAATTACGTTTCTAATAGTTTCAATACATACTATAAAAGGTATTAAAATTGCTGGAGTTCCTTGGGGTACTAAGTGAGCAAATATATGTTGTGTATGATTAATTCATCCATAAATTATAAATGATAATCATAAAGGAAAAGAGCTAGCGATAAGTAAAGAGTTAAATGTCTGGTACTAGTAAAATATAAAAGGGAATAATCCATAAAATTATTAAATAAAATTAAGGAAAATAAAGAAACCAAAATAGAGATAAATTAAAAATAGCAGAAGGATCAAATACAGAAAATAAATTTGTTATCATTTTCAATTTATTTAATTTAAATTTAAGTACTTTTAATTCATTTGATTTGGAATTGAAGAAGGTATATATGAGTATGAGTAATTGTACAAAGGCAAATAAATAATTACAAGTAAAGTAAAAAATAAAAATAATCATCTAATTGGTGCTATTTGGTGGAATTAAAAATATTAAAAAGAAGTTAATAATTTTACAGTTTGACATACTAATGTTTATAAGTTTAACTAATTTTTTAAATTTATTCATTAGAAGTAAGTGCTAATTTACTATAAAAGTGGTTTAAAGAGAGAGTACTTGCTTTCAGTCATCTAATGTTATGAATTTAATTTACATTTCTAAATTCATTTAATAAAAATAATTTACAGGGACACAATTACAATAGGTATAAAACTATGAACTACATTGACCATAAAATAATCCCTGGTCGATTTATAAAAAAATTAGTTTGATTTAAACGTCCAGGAGTTTCATCTACCCAATCACAAGCCAGTCGATATAGCCATGTCTGTCGTCTGTCCGTCGTCTGTCTGTCTGTCCGTATGAACAAACAGATTTCAGAGATGGTAAAGCTACAAGTTCGAGCTTGGTGTCAAACGATCAGATATTTAGTCAGTCAATACAAAGAATCTTTTTTTTTTTTCGATGCCCGCCCCATTCGCCCACACATAAGCAAACTGGACACACCTCGTGAAAATTTGTGTTTTCGGCAAATATCTCAGTAACTATAGCTTTTCTAGGATCACCAATTCTGGTACAGATGTTCTAGCGAGAGCATAGTTACATTGCCATTAAAATTTTTGACTGCCACGCCCACTTTTCCCACAGTTTATAAAATAGTTTTCAAGCTTCAATGCCGTTTTTCCGTATCGTACAGTATTGTACCTTATAACTGGTGTGGAGACTAACTATATTAAACTATCCTGAAAGGCGCATTAAAATCGGACTATAAACAAGAAAAACTAGAAGCGTTACAATATTGATAATTGAACGCAATATCAACCCATAGGGTAAAGCGAGATAGAAACACACAAGCACATGTTCGAACGTTTTCGCTGCCTGTGTGTCGGCAGCGCTGCCCGCGGTCGCTGGCTGCGCGAATACACATACATACATACATATTTGCATCATATACATATTGCCAAACGTATATTGTATTCGAATACAAACAGATGTGTGTTTGATTATGCTTAGATTTTTTTGTTTCAACGTGTTTTAATGCAAGTAAAACACATAGTAATATCTGGATACCGATTTTAATAATTTAATCGGGACAAATGCAGAAAGTATTATACGGTCGGGCGCGCTCGACTTGTACTTTTTCTTTCTTGTTTTTAGTTTACCTTTATCTTTAAAATTATTAACTTTATTTGTATGTTTAACAGGTGGTTTATTTGGGTATTTAATTTCTTTTATAAAGTTACATAGATTAAATAAGGCTTTTTAAAAATTTTAATATTTCATATTTCTTATGTTCTATATGGTTTATACCTTTTATAAGAACTTATGGATTAATTTTTTATCCATTAAATTATGGACAAGTTATTGTTAAAAAGATTTGATCAAGGTTGATCAGAATATTTTGGGGGTCAACAATTATATCAGAAATTAGTAAATTATTCTCAAATTTTATTTATTATACATAATAATAATTTAAAAATTTATTTATTATTATTTGTTTTTTGAGTTTTAATTTTATTAAATTTTTTACTATTTTTATATTCAAATAGCTTATATTTAGAGTATGACACTGAAGATGTTATGGAGATTTATTAATCTTTGAATATAATGAATATTTTTTAGTAATTTATAAAAAAAAAATTTTTATTTTATATAAATTGTGATATATAAAAATAATCAAACTACGTCAACAAAATGTCAATATCATGCAGCAGCTTCAAATCCAAAGTGATGATTTTTTTTGAGAAATGATTATTTAGATGTCGTAGTAAACAAACTAATAAGAATGTTGTTCCAATTAAAACATGAACTCTATGAAATCCTGTTGCTATGAAAAAAGTAGATCCATGAAAAATGAATCTGCAATTGTGAAAGGAGCTTTAATATATTCATAAGCTTGTAAAATTGTAAAATAAATTCCTAATAAAACAGTAAAAAATAAGCCTTGAAAAGTTTGTGAATGATTATTTTCTATTAAACTATGATGAGCTCAAGTAACAGTTACTCCTGAAGCTAATAAAATAGCTGTAAATGGATTTGAAATGGAAATAATTCCTATTGGGGGTCATGATGCACAAAACTTACTTCAGAAAGAATAAATAAAATTATACCTCAACGTAAACCAATTGTAACAGCATATGTGTGTAAACCTTGATAAGTTCCTTCTCGAGATACATCTCGTCATCATTGATAAACTGTTAAAATTGTAATAATATTACCTAAAAAAATAATGAAGTATCATATTGATGGAATCATTTAATTATACCTGAAACTGTTGTTATAGCACCAATAGCTCCTGTTAATGGTCATGGGCTATAATCTACTAAATGAAAAGGGTGGTTTGAATGTATAGACATTGTTAATTAGTAATTAATTTACTTCTCTAGAGTATAGAGTTCTTAAAACAGCAAATACATAAGATTGAATTATAGCAACAGCTGATTCAAGAACTAATAAAGCGATCTGTCCAATTAATAAAAATGTAACTAATATATATGATATTGATGGTCCTGTATTTCCCAATAAAGTTAATAAAAGATGTCCCGCAATTATATTAGCTGTTAATCGAACTGCTAAAGTTCCCGGTCGGATTACATTTCTAATAGTTTCAATACATACTATAAAAGGTATTAAAATTGCTGGAGTTCCTTGGGGCACTAAGTGAGCAAATATATGTTGTGTATGATTAATTCATCCATAAATTATAAATGATAATCATAAAGGAAGAGCTAGTGATAAAGTAAGAGTTAAATGTCTGGTACTAGTAAAAATATAAGGGAATAATCCTATAAAATTATTAAATAAAATTAAGGAAAATAAAGAAATAAAAATAAATGTTGATCCATTTTTACTTGTTGGTCCTAATAATGTTTTAAATTCTTTATGAAGTGTAAAAAGAATTGAATTTCAGAAAATATTATAACGAGAAGGTATTAATCAGTAAATTGATGGAATTATTAAAAGACCTAAAAATGTTCTTAATCAATTTAAGGATAAATTAAAAATAGCAGAAGGGTAATGAATGAATTACATCTGCAGCTGTCACTAAAATTCGAATTTGAGAATTTATTGGTAAGACAACTCGATTATCGACATCAAGAAGTCGGAATCCATCATTTTCTAATTCGTTTGTAGGAATTATGTAAGAATCAAATTCTACATTGTTAAAATCTGAATATTCATAACTTCAATATCATTGATGACCAATTCTTTTTTAAAGTTACAGAAGGTTCATTAATTTCATCAAGAAGGTATAATAAACGAAGAGAAGGTAAAGCAATAAATAATAAAATGATTGCAGGTAAAATTGTTCAAATTATTTCAATTAGTTGACCATGTAATAAAATCGATTAATATATTTATTAAAAAATAATATAAATATTAAATATCCTACTAAAACAGTAATTATTACTAAAATTAATAATGATCATGAAAAAAATTAATTGTTCTATTAAAAGGAGAAGCTCTATCTTGAAGTCCTAAGTTAGCTCATGTTGACATTAATTTTCTAATAAAAGTAAAAATACTTTATATATGGAGCTTAAATCCATTGCACTAATCTGCCATATTAGAATTAATTAGTTAATAAAGGTAATTCAGAATAACTGTGTTCAGCTGGTGGTGTATTTTTTGATATCATTCAATTGAAGAATTTAGTTGAATTGGGTAACATTTGTCGTTGAGAAATTAAACTTTCTCAAATAATATAAAAAAGAATAAAATTCCTAATAAAGAAATTGTTGAACCAATTGTAGAAATTACGTTTCATGTTGTGTAAGCATCAAGATAGTCAGAATAACGTCGTGGTATTCCAGCGAATACTAAAAATGTTGAGGGAAAAATGTTAAATTTACTCAATAAAATAATAATAAATTGACTTTTTAATCATTTATTATTTATAGTTAATCCAGTAAAAAGGGGTATCAACGAACGAAACCAGCCATGTGAATACCGCTCCTATTGATAGGACATAATGAAATGAGCTACTACATAATATGTATCATGAAGAATAATATCAACAGATGAGTTAGCAAGAACAACTCATTGTCCTCAACAGTAAATAAAAAACAAATCCTAAAGCTCATAGAATAGCTGGAGAATAAAAGATAGTTGAGTTCAAGCTAGCAAAGTTGCTAATCATCTGAAAATTTTAATTCACTGTAGGAACAGCAATAGTATTGTTGCTGAGAGTGAAACTCAGTATCAACGTCTATTTCCAACTGTAAATATGATCAAACAAACTAAATCCAGTAATCAGCCAAGCTAATATAGCACCAGTGTTCAAAAGATCGAAAGTTTCCTTTACACAGTTGCTGACTGTAATATGAAAGTATTAAATCAGAGTGGTAAATATAAACTTCTGGGTGTCAGCTGGATCAAAAGAATGATATTTAAATTTTCAGGATCTGTTAAAAGTATTGTAATAGCCCATAAAACTGGTAGAAAGTAAAAGTAATAAGCAGTAATAACAACAGATCAAGCAATAAAGGTATTCAGATCAGTGTAATTCCTGTAGATCGCATATTAAGTACTGTGGTAATAAAATTTACAGCTCACAAATTGAAAGAGATTCCTGCAAGATGTAAAAAGAATTTCTAAATCAACTGATGCTCCTTCATGTACAATTCAGATAAAGGAGGTAAGCAGTTCAACCTGTTCAACCCCATTTTCCTTCTACTTCTGACTAATAATAGTGTTAAAGCTGGGGTAATAGTCCAAATGTATATTGTTATTCGTGGAAAAAGCTATATCAGAATATTATTAAAGAGATATATAGTCAATAATGACATCAAACTGCAATTTGAAGGAGTAAATGAAATTACTAGGCAACAGATTTCATTTATTTATAGCTTTGAATGCTATTAGTTTTATTAACTTAAAAGCCTTAAAACATTAGTAAAAATAAAGAAAATTAAAAAATAAGCAAAGATTGAAAAAAATCTGAAAGTTAAATATAAATTTATATTTATTTAATGAAAATAATTATTTAACTAATTAACTTCATAGTAATTTAAACAGAAGCTTGCAGTAACAAATTCGTAAATAAAGAATAAAGTAATTAAAGTTGCTTTATTATTAAAATAATTGTTAAAAAATACTGGTTATAAAGTTAATTTTTTGGATAACAATTCATTTTGGGAAAATCTAAAATGAGGGCCAATCCACTGTGATAAAGAATTTATAAATAAAGTTAATTTTTAAAATTTTTATTGTAAATTGAAAATAATTGGTTTAAATGGTATAATTTGAAAGTATAAATAATAAACTTAAAGTTATTGATAAAATGAATAAAATAAAAAATAAATAAAATCAAAACAGATTTATACAATTATAATTGCTCTAAATATTCATTCCTAAAATGATTAATTGATGAAATGTTATTATTTTCGTAAAGACGTTTGGAAACCTTTAAAAGGTGGATAAAGATAATAAATTAAAATCTATTCAAGTGCTTAAATTTAAATAAGAAATTAACATTAATGGTGCAATTTTTTGTCAAGTTATTAAAAATAAAATTTTGAAGAATTATTGAAAACCTTAAAAAGAAAAGGACATAAAAAGGAAAGCAACTAAATAGCTTTAGTTTTATGTCTTTATTATAAATATAAATATATTTTATTATTTTCATAATTTATATTATTTTTTAATATTAATAAAAATAACTTCAAAATGCAACAGTTGAAGCTCTCCTTTGGTTAAAAAAATATTTTAAAGAAATGCAGTAGTGGATCATTGATTTTCAACTCCATCAAGGTAATCCTTTACCTAGCACCATTGTTGGCTAAAAAATTTTTCTTTTTTTTTTTGTATTTATAGTGAAATTTGAAACTAATATTATTAACTTATAACAAACATTATTAACAATTTTGTTGGCTTATGAACTTAATAACTTGAATTAACATAACGTACATAAATATATAAATATATTTTTTTGAGTGTCAGATGCACAAAGTTTGATACTTTAGAATAATTTAATTCTATTTTTTGTAAAAAAAAATTAACAAATGAATACAGGCTGACTGCATGATTTACCCTATCAAAGGTAATCCTTTATCAGGCAATTCATTACTATTAAAAAATTTTTTCTTTTTTTTGTATTTATGCGGGTTTAAAATTTAAATAATATTATTAACTTATAAATGAGTATAATAATTTTTAAGTTTTATTAATTATTTTATTTTATTTAAGGTGAAATTATTAAAATAATATAATATTGTTTTATAAAATTATTTAAAATTAATTATTTTTATTAATTTAGTCAATAAATTAAAAAATTGAATTTTTTATTAAATTTTTAGTTTAAATTGTATAAAATAAATTATACAAATTCTGGTTAAAATTTAAAAGAATTTATATATAATTTAAGGATTTTATCATTTTAATTATCAGATTTAGTAATTAATTTAAATTATTTAAAATTAATAATAATTAATTGTAAATTATAATTATTTTAATTATTTAAATTAAAAAATTATTATATAAAAGTTTTATTTTAGCTTAAAATTTTTTTGTTAATTTGATTTATATACATTTTTGTATGAATTTTTAATAATTTTAAAATTATTAATTTTATCCAGCCGCAGTAATTAATATGTTCTTGAAACTTAAAAATGGTATGGTATTTTAGTCTATCCAGAGGAACCTGTTTTGTAATCGATATTCCACGATGGACCTTACTTAAATTTGTTAATCAGTTTATATGTCGTTATCAGAATATTTTATAAGAATAATAATATTCAATCAATTTTGATTAAAATTTATATCAGATCAAGGTGGTAGCTTATATTTAAAATAATGGGTTACAATAAATTGTTTATATGAATAAAATTATGAAAAAGTTTTTGAAGGTGGTTGGTAGTAAAATTATATAGATTAATAATTTGATTTTGGCTCCACAAAATATTTTTATCGCCCGTCTCTTATTAATAAAGGTGGAAGAATAGTCATAACATAGTAGATGTACTGGAAAGTATATCTAGAATGAAGCAATTTAAAAGCTTATTTAGAAAATAATTTCATTACATTGAAAAGATTTTTGTGCAAAATCATGTAAATTGATTAAATTTTGATGTTATTTATTTAATTTTTGTTTATTTAATTTATTAAAATAATTTATCAAAAGTTAAAAGTTTTTAGTATTATTTAAAGAAAAACAAGAAAGAATACTATGGTCTTACCTCATGACTGAGATACCAGATTACTCAGTTTCAATTGTTAGTAACAATGGTAAGGATGTAATAGCTTGCTTCTAGAATTCATGTTTAGAGCATATTTTCGACCGATCGTTCTATGGAAGCTATACGATAAATTGTCAGAGTTGTATCCAAACTTAGTCAGTATATATATTATTGAATGTATTCTTTGTGAGTTTAGTTAATCTAAACGTTAACAAAATTTTTATACTATTCATATTGGAGCGTATTTTTGACCGATCGGCCCCTATGGGAGCTACTGATATAGTTGTCCGATTTGGATCCAAACTTGGTCAGTACATAGCCTTTATGTACATTCCGTGTAAATTTAGGATAACGCTAACAAAAAAGTTTTTCTATACTAAAACGTTACCTTTTACCTGTACATTTACCTTTATATGCAAATAAAACGCCCTAAAGTGGGTGTCAAAAAACAAAAACAAACTTGTACTGCTTGGGTATTGTACCTTTCATTTGCGACCACTAGCATTTTCTGGCTCTTATAGTCTCTGAGATCATGCAGTTCATACAAGACAGGACGGACAGGATAGGTTTCAGACGGACGAACCGGACATGGCTATATCGACTTTGGCTGTGATGCTGATCAAAGAATATGCTATACTTTATGGGGTCTGCCACGCCTCCTTCTGCCTGTTACATACAACAATTACAATACTTACTCACGGAGTAACGGGTTATATCAAATTAATTATAGTGAATTAGTATTGTAAAAGAAAATTGAAATAATTGGCATTATGTTAAAAGAAAATTTAATTTGTTATGCACTTATTGTATGAGTATTTATTAATACTAAATATTGCATATATTTTCTCGATTTTTAAAGAGTTAATATAAATCTCAAAGTTAATGTAATAAAATTATTTTTTAATATTATATTAGAAATGAAAATGTTATTCATTTTAAAGTGTCTAGTTTCTCAAAGAAATAAAATTTAATTAAATTTATTATCAAATTATTTAAGATATTATATTTCTCAATTTTATCTTTATTTTTACCATTAGAATGTGAATATGTATATTTTTTGTTTTCAAATTATGCTTTATTAGGAGGATTGCGAGCAGTAGCACAAACTATTTCTTATGAAGTTAGATTATCTTTAATTTTATTATCTTTATTGTTTTTTAATTGGAGGTTATAATTTTTTATTTCGTTATGATAAATTAATATATTTAGCTTGAAAGTGTTTTTATCTTTTTTCTTTAAATTATTTAATATTTTTTATTGGTTTTAAAATTTTATTATTTTCTTTTATTATTATGAATTAAATTTAGTAAAGTTAATAGAATGGTTAATATTCTATCTTATGTTTTCAAAACATATGCTTATTCAAGCTCATTAACTAATTTAATAGGTTATCTCATCATTTAAAACTAATGGATTAATTAAATAATATAAAAAATAAATAATTAAAACCAATTTGGGGGTTTGTAAATAAGGATGAAACTGGACGGGCACCAATTCATGTTAATAAAATTTGAATTTAATAATTCAGAATAAAATTTGATTAATAGGGTAAAATAATTACAGTAAATAAATAAGATCCATAGTATATACCTCGTCCAACATGTAGATAAATACAAATAAAAAAAAGATGCTCCGTTAGCGTGTATAGTTCGTAATAATCATCCAAAATTTACATCTCGACAAATATGATTTACTCTATAAAAGCTAAATTTACATCCGCTGTATAATGTATAGCTAAAAATAAACCTGTTAAAATTTGAATAATTAGACATAATCCTAATAATGATCCAAAATTTCATCATCTAGAGATATTAATAGGAGCTGGTAAATCTACTAATGCATTATTTGCAATTTTAAATAATGGGTGAGAAGTTCGTAAATGTTTGTTCATTAGTTTATTAATCGAAGAGGTCCTTTTTGTATATTTGTAATTTTCACAACTACAATCAAGGTAATTAATAAATAATTTATTAATAAAATTGTGATAATATTTGTTGGGAAATTATATAATTTATTTAAAGATAATGAATTTTCTATTATATATGAATTTATATTAGAAATATTTTCTATTTCATTATTTATAAATATGAAGATGGTAGAATTTTTATCAATTAAAAAAGATAAAATTAAGAAGATAAATAATATAAAAAATGAAAAAATTATTAATTTAATTGAAAGATTAAATATTTCATTAGATGCAAGAGAAGTTACATAAATAAAAAAAAAGTACTAGTATTGCCCCTAAAAAATAAAAAATAAGAAAAAATTGAGCCAAATGGTGAATTATAAAAAAAAATAATTGAATAAATAATTAATTGAATAATATCAAGAGGTAGTTTATTTAAAATATTAATTTTGGGGATTAATGAAAAGAAATTCTTTTCTCTTGAAGTTTTAAAAAGAATTAATCTTATTTTTTGATTTACAAGACCAATGTTTTTATTAAACTATTAAAACTAATGATTATAATTTTATATTGAAGTTTTCCAATAATTTTATTTATTTTAGGTTTATTTTGTTTTGTTTCAAATCGAAAACATTTACTTTCTATATTATTAAGATTAGAATTTATTGTATTAATTTTTTTTTTTTTTTTATTTATTTATTTAAATATATTAAATTATGAAAATTATTTTAGTATAATATTTTTAACATTTAGAGTTTGTGAAGAGCTTTTTAGGTTTATCAATTTTAGTTTCAATAATTCGAACACATGGAAATGATTATTTTCAATCTTTTTTAGAATTATATAATGTTAAAATTAGTATTTTTTTATTATTTTTATTACCAATTTGTTTTATTAATAAAATATATTGAATGGTACAAGTTTTTTTTATATTTTTATTAGATTTTTATTTTTTTTGATAAATAATTTTTTTCTAATTATTGAATAAATATTCCTATTTTTTAGGTTGTGATATATTATCATATGGGTTGATTTTATTAAGTTTATGAATTTGTTCATTAATACTTTTTAGCCAGAGAAAGAGTTAATAAATTTAATAATTATAAAATTTATTTTTATTAAATATTGTATTATTATTATTAGTATTAACTTTTAGAAGAATAAGTTTATTTATATTTTATTTATTTTTTGAAAAGAAGATTAATTCCAACTTTATTTTTAAATTTTAGGATGGGGTTATCAACCTGAACGTTTACAACTGGGATTTATTTATTATTTTATACTTTATTGGTTTCTTTACCTATATTAGTAGGTATTTTTTTATATTTAAATAAACGGGGACAATAAATTTTTATTTAATAAATAATTTTATATTTAATTACGATTTATTATATTTTTGTATAATATGTGCTTTTTAGTAAAAAATACCAATATTTTTAGTACATTTATGATTAATAAAAAGCTCATGTAGAAGCTCCAGTTTCTGGTTCAATAATTTTAGCTAGAATTATATTAAAGTTAGGGGGGTTATGGTATATTACGGGTTATTTCAATATTACAGTTAATAAATATGAAATATAGTTTTATTTGAGTTAGAATTAGATTAGTTGGAGGTGTTCTTGTAAGTTTCGTTTGTTTACGACAAACTGATTTAAAGGCTTTAATTGCTTATTCATCTGTTGCTCATATAGGAATTGTTTTAGCTGGTCTTTTTGACTATAAGTTATTGAGGTTTAAGAGGTTCTTATAGTTTAATAATTGCTCATGGTTTATGTTCATCTGGTTTATTTTTGTCTAGCTAATGTGTCATATGAACGTTTAGGGAGTCGAAGTTTATTAATTAATAAGGGATTATTAAATTTTATACCAGCTATAGCTTTATAATGATTTTATTAAGTTCAGCTAATATAGCTGCACCACCAACTTTAAATTTATTGGGTGAAATTTCATTATTAAATAGAATTGTTTCTTGATCTTGAGTTTCTATAATTATAGTAATCTTTATTATCATTTTTAGAGCTCTAAAATGATTATAATTTATATTCATTTTTTCAACATGGAAAAATTTTTTTTGGAATTTATTCTTTTAGAGGTAAAATTCGTGAATATTTATTAATATTATTACATTGATTGCCTTTAAATTTATTAATCATAAAAAAGTGAAATATGTTTTATTATGATTATATTTAAATAGTTTAAAAAAAATACTAATTTGTGGTGTTAGTGATATGAGTTATTCATTTTAGATCGTGAAATATTTATCAATTTGTAGAATTAGATTTATTAATTTAATTTTAATCAGTTTAACTTGTTTTTATCAAGTTTATATTTTTTATTAAATAATATAGTAATTTTTTATTGAATGAGAAGTAGTTTCTTTAAATTCTATATCAATTGTTATAACTTTTTATTTGATTGAATGAGATTATTATTTATATCATTTGTTTTTTAATAATTGCTTCTTTAGTAATTTTTTATAGAAAAGAATATATAAGAAGTGATGAAAATATTAATCGATTTATTATATTAGTATTAATATTTGTTTTATCCATAATGTTATTAATTATTAGACCAAATTTAATTAGAATTTTACTACGGTGAGATGGATTAGGATTAGTTTCTTATTGTTTAGTAATTTATTTTCAAAATGTAAAATCTTATAATGCTGGGATATTAACAGCTTTATCTAATCGAATTGGTGATGTAGCATTATTATTAGCTATTGCTTGAATATTAAATTATGGATGTTGAAATTATATTTTTTATCTAGAAATTATACAAAATGAATTTGAAATAATAATTGGTTCATTAGTTATATTAGCTGCTATAACAAAAAAAGAGCACAAATTCCATTTTTTCTTCATGGTTACCAGCAGCTATAGCTGCTCCTACTCAGTTTCAGCTTTAGTACATTCCTCTACACTTGTTACTGCAGGAGTTTATTTATTAATTCGTTTTAATATTTTATTAAGAAATTCTTGGTTAGGACAATTATTACTTTTTTATTATCTGGGTTAACAATATTTATGGCCGGATTAGGGGCAAATTTTGAGTTTGATTTAAAAAATTATTGCTTTATCAACATTAAGTCTAAGGTTTAATAAGGTTTAATAATAAGAATTTTATCAATAGGATTTTATAAATTAGCGATATTTCATTTATTGACTCATGCTTTATTTAAGGCTTTATTATTTATATGTGCAGGAGCTATTATTCATAATATAAATAATTCTCAAGATATTCGTTTAATAGGGGGGTTAAGAATTCATATACCTTTAACTTCTGCTTGTTTTAATGTGTCAAATTTGGCTTTATGTGGGATACCATTTTTTAGCTGGATTTTTATTCAAAGGATATAATTTTAGAAATTGTTATGATTAGTAATATTAATTTATTTTCTTTTTTTTATATTTTTTTCAACTGGTTTAACAGTATGTTATTCATTTCGTTTAGTTTATTATTCAATAACAGGGGAATTAAATTGTAGAAGATTAAATATATTAAATGATGAAGGCTGAATTATATTACGAGGTATGATAGGTTTATTAATTATGAGAATTATTGGGGAGTATATTAAATTTGTTAATTTTTCCAATTCCTTATATAATTTGTTTACCTTTATCTTTAAAATTATTAACTTTATTTGTATGTTTAACTGGTGGTTTTATTTGGGTATTTAATTTCTTTTTATAAAGTTACATAGATTAAATAAGGCTTTTTAAAAATTATAATATTTCATATTTTTAGGTTCTATATGGTTTATACCTTATATAAGAACTTATGGATAAATTTTTTATCCATTAAATTATGGACAAGTTGTTGTTAAAAGATTTGATCAAGGTTGATCAGAATATTTTGGGGTCAACAATTATACCAGAAATTAGTAAATTATTCTCAAATTTTATTTATTATACATAATAATAATTTAAAATTTATTTATTATTATTTGTTTTTGAGTTTTAATTTTATTAAATTTTTATTATTTTTATATTCAAATAGCTTATATTTAGAGTAAACAGTGAAGATGTTATGGAGATTTATTAATCTTTGAATATAATGAATATTTTTTTGTAATTTATAAAAAAAAAGAGGTTAACCTCCTCATTAAATTTGATATATAAAAAATCAAACTACGTCAACAAAATAGAGGTTATCATGCTCCTTCAAATCAGATGATTTTTAAATTGTTAGATGTCGTAGTAAACAAACTAATAAGAATGTTAAAACATGAACTCCATGAAATCCTGTTGCTATAAAAAAGTAGATCCATAAACTGAATCTGCAATTGTGAAAGAGCTTTAATATATTCATAAGCTTGTAAAATGCCAAAAAATTTCTAATAAAACAGTAAAAATAAGCCTTGAAGTTTGTCAATGATTATTTTCTATTAAACTAAGATGAGCTCAAGTAACAATTACTCCTGAAGCTAATAAAATAGCTGTATTTAATAATTTGAAATGGATTAAATTAATTCCTATTACAAAAATAAAACTTCAGAAAGAATAAATAAAATTATACCTCAACGTAAACCAATTGTAACAGCATATGTGTAAACCTTGATAAGTTCCTTCTCGAGATACATCTCGTCATCATTGATAAACTGTTAAAATTGTAATAATATTACCTAAAAAAAAAATAATGAAGTATCATATTGATGGAATCATTTAATTATACCTGAAACTGTTGTTATAGCACCAATAGCTCCTGTTAATGGTCATGGGCTATAGTCTACTAAATGAAAAGGGTGGTTTGAATGTATAGACATTGTTAATTAGTAATTAATTTACTTCTCTAGAGTACAAAGTTCTTAAAACAGCAAATACATAGGATTGAATTATAGCAACAGCTGATTCAAGAACTAATAAGGCGATTTGTCCAATTAATAAAAATGTAACTAATATATATGATATAGATGGTCCTGTATTTCCTAATAAAGTTAATAAAAGATGTCCTGCAATTATATTAGCTGTTAATCGAACTGCTAAAGTTCCCGGTCGAATTACATTTCTAATAGTTTCAATACATACTATAAAAGGTATAAGAATAGCGGGTGTTCCTTGAGGAACTAAATGAGCAAATATATGTTGTGTATGATTAATTCATCCATATAATATAAAACATAATCATAAAGGTAAAGCTAAAGATAAAGTTAAAGTTAAATGTCTTGTTCTTGTAAAAATATAAGGAAATAATCCTATAAAATTATTAAATAAAATTAATGAAAATAAAGAAATAAAAATAAAAGTAGATCCATTATGACCTGATGGTCCTAATAATGTTTTAAATTCTTTATGAAGAGTTAGAAGAATAGAATTTCAAAAAATATTAAATCGAGAAGGTATTAGTCAGTAAATTGAAGGAATTATTAAAAGTCCTAAGAATGTTCTTAATCAATTTAAAGATAAATTAAAAATAGCAAAAATAATCATCTAATTGGTGCTATTTGTGGAATTAAAAAATATTAAAAAGTTAATAATTTTAGTTTGACATACTAATGTTATAAGTTTAACTAATTTTTAAAATTTATTCATTAAGTAAGTGCTAATTTACTATAAAGTGGTTTAAGAGACCAGTACTTGCTTTCAGTCATCTAATGTTATGAATTTAATTTACATTTCTAGAAATTCATTTAATAAAATAATTTACAGGGACACTTTCAATTACAATAGGTATAAAACTATGATTACAAATTTCTGAACATTGACCATAAAATAATCCTGGTCGAGAATAAAATTCTAATAAAGAAATTGAAGAACCAATTGTTGATACTACATTTCATGTAGTATAAGCATCAGGGTAATCTGAATAACGTCGAGGTATTCCAGCTAATCCTAAAAAATGTTGAGGGAAAAATGTTAAATTTACTCCAATAAATATAATAATAAATTGACTTTTTAATCATTTATTATTTATAGTTAATCCAGTAAAAAGAGGGTATCAATGAACGAAACCAGCCATAATAGCAAATACAGCTCCTATTGATAGGACGTAATGAAAATGAGCTACTACATAATATGTATCATGAAGAATAATATCTACAGATGAGTTAGCAAGAACAACTCCTGTTAATCCTCAACAGTAAATAAAAAAAACAAACCCTAAAGCTCATAAAATAGTTGGAGAATAAGATAGTTGAGTTCCATGTAAAGTTGCTAATCATCTAAAAATTTTAATTCCTGTAGGAACAGCAATAATTATTGTTGCTGAAGTGAAATAAGCTCGAGTATCAACGTCTATTCCAACTGTAAATATATGATGGGCTCAAACAATAAATCCAAGTAATCCAATAGCTAATATAGCATAAATTATTCCAAAAGATCCGAAAGTTTCCTTTTTTCCTGATTCTTGACTAATAATATGAGAAATTATTCCAAATCCAGGTAAAATTAAAATATAAACTTCTGGGTGTCCAGCTGGATCAAAGAATGATGTGTTTAAATTTCGGTCTGTTAAAAAAGTATTGTAATAGCCCCTGCTAAAACTGGTAGAGAAAGTAAAAGTAATAAAGCAGTAATAACAACAGATCAAACAAATAAAGGTATTCGATCAAGTGTTATTCCTGTAGATCGCATATTAATTACTGTGGTAATAAAATTTACAGCTTCTAAAATTGAAGAGATTCCTGCAAGATGTAAAGAAAAATTTGCTAAATCAACTGATGCACCTCCATGTGCAATTCCTGCAGATAAAGGAGGGTAAACAGTTCAACCTGTTCCAGCTCCATTTTCAACTATACTTCTGACTAATAATAATGTTAAAGCTGGGGGTAATAGTCAAAATCTTATATTATTTATTCGTGGAAAAGCTATATCAGGAGCTCCTATTATTAAAGGAACCAAACCATTTCCCAAATCCGCCAATTATAATAGGTATAACTATAAAAAAAATTATAATAAAAGCATGTGCAGTAACAATTACACCAATTAAAGCTCCTGGATGCCCTAGTTCAGCTCGAATTAAAATTCTTAATGATGTTCCTACTATCCCTGCTCATGCACCAAAAAAATAAAATATAAAGTTCCAATATCTTTATGATTTGTTGAAAATAACCATTGTCGCGATAAATTAAGATTAAGTGGTTGAAGTTTAGGCAATAGATTGTAAATCTATTTATAAGAATTATTCTTCTTAATCATAAAATACAATGGTTATTAATACTAACAATTTTTTATTTTAATTAAGTTTAGTCTTATAGTCAATAATGACATCAAACTGCAATTTTGAAGGAGTGAATAAAATTACTAAGGCTTAAAGGAATTTCCTATATTTATAGCTTTGAAGGCTATTAGTTTTATTAACTTAAAGCCTTAAAACATTAAATAAAATGAAGAAATTAAAAATAAACCAAAGATTGAAAAAATCTGAAAGTTAAATATAAATTTATATTTAATTTATTGAAAATATAATAATGTTGATATTAAAATTATAGAAGTAAATGATTCATTAATTTCATAATTTATATTATTTTTTAATATTAATAAAATAACAGCAAATAAAAGAACAGTTGAAGCTAAAGCTTGGGTTAAAAAATATTTTAAAGAAGATTCAGTAGATTTTAAATTATTAGAATCTCTTATAAGGGGATAAAAGATAACAAATTAATTTCAAGACCTATTCAAGCTCCTAACCAAGAATTTGATGTAACTGTGATTATTGTTCCAATAATTATAATTGTTATAAATAAAATTTTTGAAGAATTATTAAAAATTAAAAAGAAAAGGATTATAACCTTTATAAGTGTGGTATGAACCCAATAGCTTAGTTAGCTTATCTTTTTTTTATTATAAATATAAATATATTTTAGTGTAAGATGCACAAAAGTTTTTTGATACTTTTAGGAATAGTTTAATTCTATTAAATATAAAACCTTCCTATTTTTTGTAAGAAAATTAACTAATGAATGCAGGTGACTGCATGATTTACCCTATCAAGGTAATCCTTTTTATCAGGCAATTCATTACTATTAAAAAATTCTTTTTTTTTTTGTATTTATGCGGGTTTTTTTTTTTAAAAAAAAAAAAAAAAATAGTATTAATTTTAAGTTAATAATGTAATTTAGTAATTTAAAAATTATATTTGTTTTTTTTTAAATAATTAAAATTAAATATAGATATATATATATATTAAATTTTCAACAATATATAAATATATAAATATATTTTATTATATTAATTTATATTTTTCAAAGAATAATAATAAATCATTAAAATATAGATTTTTTTTACTAAATTAAGCAGTATTTTTGATGCGAAATTTTAGTTAACCATTTTTTTTTAAATTTTTTATTTATATTTTTTTTTTATATATAAATAATGAATGTAATATATTAATTATTTTATTTATTTTATTATTATTTATTTTAATTAATAAATTATTTTTTAATCTTGATATTTATAAATTTAATTTAAATTTGTAATATATTTTATTTTATTTAAATTAATAAATTATTTTAAAAATTTTAAATTTATTAAAATTTGTAATTTTTTAAAATTATGAATTATTTTAATTTTTTATTACTAAATAATATTATTAACTTATAAATAAATTATTAATAATTTTTAAGTTTTATTTAATTTATTTTTTATTTTATTTAGGTGAAATTATTAAAAATAATATAATATTGTTTTATAAAATTATTTAAAATTAATTATTTTTATAAATTTAGTTAATAAATTAAAAATTGAATTTTAATTAAATTTTTAGTTTAAATTGTATATAAAAATAAATTATACAAATTCTATTAAAAATTTAAAAAGAATTTATATATAATTTAAGGGGATTTTATCATTTTAATTATCAGATTTAGTAATTAATTTAAATTATTTAAAATTAATAATAATTAATTGTAAATTATAATTATTTTAATTATTTAAATTAAAATTATTTATAAATTTTAAATTGTTAAAAAAATTAAAATAATATATAAAAGTTTTATTTTAGCTTAAAAATTTGTTGTTAATTTGATTTATATGTAAATTTTTGTATGAATTTTTAATAATTTTAAAAATTATTAATTTTTATTAACCGCAGTAATTAATTTTATTAATTAAAAGAAATTTAGAAATAGTAATATTAAAAGTATAGATAAAATTGGTGCCAGCAATCGCGGTTATACCAATTATACAAATGAATTTTTTTAGTAAAAGTTAAATTGATTTTTTATGTAAATTAAATTAAATTTATTAAGTGAAATTTTAAATTTAAATTTTTATACACAAATAAATTGAAACTTGGAAATTTTAATTAAAAAACTAGGATTAGATACACTATTATTTAAAATGTAAATATAAATACTTAAGTAGTAGTAGTTATGTTCTTGAAACTTAAAAAAATTTGGCGGTATTTTTAGTCTATCCAGAGGAACCTGTTTTGTAATCGATATTCCACGATGGACCTTATTTAAATTTGTTAATCAGTTTATATACAGACGTTATCAGAATATTTTATAAGAATAATAATATTCAATAATTTTAATTAAAATTTATATCAGATCAAGGTGTAGCTTATATTTAAGTAATAATGGGTTACAATAAATTTATTTATATGAATAAAATTATGAAAAAGTTTTTGAAGGTGGATTTGGTAGTAAAATTATATAGATTAATAATTTGATTTTAGCTCTAAAAATATGTACACATCGCCCGTCGCTCTTATTAATAAGGTAAGATAAGTCGTAATAGTAGATGTACTGAAAGTGTATCTAGAATGACAATTTAAAGCTTATTTAGTAAAGCATTTCATTAACATTGAAAAGATTTTTGTGCAAATCAATATAAATTGATTAAATTTTATTTATTTATTTAATTTTTTGTTTATTTAATTTATAAAAAATAATTATAAGTTAAAAGTTTTGGTATTATTTAAAGAAAAACAAGAAAGAAAAAAGTACAGTCGAGCGCGCCCGACCGTATAATACTCTCTGCATTTGTCCCGATTAAATTATTAAAATCGGTATCCACATATTATTATGTGTTTTATTTGCATTAAAACACGTTGAAACAAAAACAATCTAAGCATAATCAAACAAACATCTGTTTGTTTGTATTCGAATACACATACGTTTGACAATATATGATGCATGCATGTATGTATGTGTGTATTCGGCGCAGCCAGCGACCGCGGGCAGCGCTGCCGACGCACAGGCAGCGAAAACGTTCGAACATGTGCTTGTGTGTTTCTATCTCGCTTGCACCAATGGGTTGATATTGCGTTCAATTATCAATATTGTAATGCTTCTAGTTTTCATGTTTATAGTCCGATTTTAATGCGCCTTTCAGGATAGTTTAATATAGTTAGTCTCCACACCAGTTATAAACTACAATACTGAACGATACGGAAAAAACGTCATTGAAGCTTGAAAACTATTTTATAAATTGTGGGAAAAGTGGGCGTGGCAGTCAAAAAATTTTAAATGGCAATTTAACTATGGTCTCGCAGGAACATCCGTACCAGAATTGGTGATCCTAGGTACCATAGTTACTGAGATATTTGCCGAAAACACATATTTTTCACGAGGTGTCGAGTTTTTGCTTATTGCGGGCGAATGGGGCGTGGCATCGAAAAAAAAGATTCTTGTATTGACTGACTAAATATCTGATCGTTTGACACCAAGCTCGAACTTGTAGCTCTTACCATCTCTGAAATCTGTTTGTTCATACGGACAGACAGACAGACAGACAGACGGACAGACAGACAGACGGACAGACGGACATGGCTATATCGACTTGGCTATTGATGCTGATCAAGAATATATATACTTTATGGGGTCTGCCACGCCTCCTTCTGCCTGTTACATACTTTTGCACAAACCCAATATAATCTTGCAGAGAGTATAATAAATTTAATTATAGTGAATTAGTATTGTAAAAGAAAATTGAAATAATTTGAAAAATTATTATTTTAAAAAGAAAATTTAATTTATTGTACCTTGTGTATCAGTGTTTATTAAATAAAAAATATTTATATATTTTCTCGATTTTAAAAAGAGTTAATATAATATAAAAAGTTAACGTAATAAAATTATTATACTCTCTGCAAGAGTATATTGGGTTTGTGCAAAAAGTATGTAACAGGCAGAAGGAGGCGTGGCAGACCCCAAAAAGTATATATATTTGATCAGCATCACAAGCCGAGTCGATATAGCCATGTCCGTTCGTCCGTCTGTCTGTCTGTCCCGTATGAACAAACAGATTTCAGAGATGGTAAGAGCTACAAGTTCGAGCTTGGTGTCAAACGATCAGATATTTAGTCAGTCAATACAAGAATTTTTTTTTCGATGCCACGCCCCATTCGCCCACAATAAGCAAAAACTGGACACACCTCGGAAAAATTGGTGTTTTCGGCAAATATCTCAGTAACTATGGCACCTAGGATCACCAATTCTGGAACGGAGTGTTCCTAGCCACGGCATAGTTGCATTGCCATTTAAAATTTTGGACTGTCACGCCCACTTTTCCCACATTTGATAAAAAAGTCTGGAACCTTCAAAGCCGGTTTTGGCGAACTTGTTCGTATCGTACAGTATTGTAATTATATAACTCGTGTGGTGACCTAACTATATTAAACTATACTGAAAGGCGCATTAAAATCGGACTATAAACAAGAAAACTAGAAGCGTTACAATATTGATAATTGAACGCAATACCAACCCATAGGTGCAAGCGAGATAGAAACACACAAGCACATGTTCGAACGTTTTCGCTGCCTGTGTCGGCAGCGCTGCCCGCGGTCGCTGGCTGCGCCGAATACACACATACATGCATACATATTTGCATCATATACATATTGCCAAACGTATGTGTATTCGAATACAAACAAACAGATGTGTGTTTGATTATGCTTCGATTGTTTTTGTTTCAACGTGTTTTAATGCAAGTAATTCACATTGTAATATCTCGATACCGATTTTAATAATTTAATCGGGACAAATGCAGAGAGTATTATACGGTCGGGCGCGCTCGACTGTACTTTTCTTTTCTTGTTATACTCTCTGCAAGAGTATATTGGGTTTGTGCAAAAAGTATGTAACAGGCAGAAGGAGGCGTTGCAGACCCCATAAAGTATATATATTCTTGATCAGCATCACAAGCCGAGTCGATATAGCCATGTCCGTCTGTCCGTCTGTCTGTCTGTCTGTCTGTCCGTATGAACAAACAGATTTCAGAGATGGTAAGAGCTACAAGTTCGAGCTTGGTGTCAAACGATCAGATATTTAGTCAGTCAATACAAGAATCTTTTTTTTTTCGATGCCACGCCCCATTCGCCCGCAATAAGCAAAAAACTCGACACACCTCGTGAAAAATATGTGTTTTCGGCAAATATCTCAGTAACTATGGTACCTAGGATCACCAATTCTGGTACGGATGTTCCTGCGAGACCATAGTTAAATTGCCATTTAAAATTTTTGACTGCCACGCCCACTTTTCCCACAATTTATAAAATAGTTTTCAAGCTTCAATGACGTTTTTTCCGTATCGTTCAGTATTGTAGTTTATAACTGGTGTGGAGACTAACTTAAACTATCCTGAAAGGCGCATTAAAATCGGACTATAAACATGAAAACTAGAAGCATTACAATATTGATAATTGAACGCAATATCAACCCATTGGTGCAAGCGAGATAGAAACACACAAGCACATGTTCGAACGTTTTCGCTGCCTGTGCGTCGGCAGCGCTGCCCGCGGTCGCTGGCTGCGCCGAATACACACATACATACATACATATTTGCATCATATACATATTGTCAAACGTATGTGTATTCGAATACAAACAAACAGATGTGTGTTTGAATATGCTTAGATTGTTTTTGTTTCAACGTGTTTTAATGCAAGTACTATTCATTGTAATATCTGGATACCGATTTTAATAATTTAATCGGGAAAATGCAGAGAGTATTATACGGTCGGGCGCGCTCGACTGTACTTTTCTTTCTTGTTTTTAGTCAAAAAAGCTAAAATTTCATTAAAAGACGAGAAGACCCTATAAATCTTTATATTTTATTTATTTAAATTTTAAAGATTAATTTAATTTTATAAAAAAAAATATTTTATTGGGGTGATATTAAAATTTAATAAACTTTTTAATTAATTAAACCATTAATTTATGATCCATTAATAATGATTAAGAATTTAAGTTACTTTTGGGATAACAGCGTATTTTTTTGGAGAGTTCATATCGATAAAAAAGATTGCGACCTCGATGTTGGATTAAGATATAATTTTGGGTGTAGACATGATCAGAGTTCAAACCGGCGTAAGCCAGGTTGGTTTCTATCTTTAAACAAGAAAAGAAAAGTACAGTCGAGCGCGCCCGACCGTATAATACTCTCTGCATTTGTCCCGATTAAATTATTAAAATCGGTATCGAGATATTACAATGTGAATTACTTGCATTAAAACACGTTGAAACAAAAACAATCTAAGCATAATCAAACACACATCTGTTTGTTTGTATTCGAATACACATACGTTTGACAATATATGATGCATGCAAGTATGTACACATGTGTGTATTCGGCGCAGCCAGCTACCGCGGGCAGCGCTGCCGGCACACAGGCAGCGAAAACGTTCGAACATGTGCTTGTGTGTTTCTATCTCGCTTGCACCTATGGGTTGATATCGCGTTCAATTATCAATATTGTAACGCTTCTAGTTTTTTGTTTATAGTCCGATTTTAATGCGCCTTTCAGGATGGTTTAATATAGTTAGTCTCACACCAGTTATAAGGTACAATACTGTACGATACGGAAAAACGGCATTGAAGCTTGAAACTATTTTGAAGCAGTCTAAAATTTTAAATGGCAATGTAACTATGCTCGCTAGGAACATCCGTACCAGAATTGGTGATCCTAGGTGCCATAGTTACGAGATATTTGCCGAAAAACACCAATTTTTCACGAGGTGTGTCCAGTTTTTTTGCTTATTGTGGGCGAATGGGGCGTGGCATCGAAAAAAAAAAGATTCTTGTATTGACTGACTAAATATCTGATCGTTTGACACCAAGCTCGAACTTGTAGCTCTTACCATCTCTGAAATCTGTTTGTTCATACGGACAGACAGACAGACAGCCTGTTACATACTTTGCACAAAACCCAATATACTCTTGCAGAGTATAAAATTATAATATTTTATTATGAGGACCAAATATTAAAATAATTATATTTTAAAAATGAATATTATTAATAGTAAGCTATTTTGGCAGATTAGTGCAATAAATTTAGATTTATATATGTAATTTTAATTACAAATAGTACTTGTTTTATATAGAATTAATTTTATCTTTAATTGGAAGTTTATTATTGATTATTTGTGTTTTAGTGAGTGTAGCATTTTTAACTTTACTTGAACGTAAGGTTTTAGGTTATATCCAGATTCGTAGGGACCTAATAAGGTTGGTTTAAAGGAATTCCTCAACCTTTTTGTGATTAATTATGCTTTGGTATGATTAACAATTTCTTTAGCTAAAACTAATCGTACACCATTTGATTTTTGCAGAAGGTGAATCAGAATTAGTGTCAGGGTTTAATGTTGAATATAGAAAAGGGGTTTTGCATTAATTTTTTTTAGCTGAGTATGCAAGAATTTTATTTATAAGAATATTATTTTTTGTAAATTTTTGGGGTGTGATGTTTTTAACTTAATATTTTATATTAAATTAATATTAATTTTTTTTATTTTTATTAATATTTTTATTGGTTTTAAAATTTTATTATTTTCTTTTTATTATTATGAATTAAATTTAGTAAAGTTAATAGAATGGTTAATATTCTATCTTATGTTTTCAAAACATACGCTTATTCAAGCTCATTAACTAATTTAATAGATTATCTCATCATTTATTAACTAATGGATTAATTAAATAATATAAAAAATAAATAATTGTTAGAATTTGACCAATTAAGACATAAGGTTCTTCAACTGGACGGGCACCAATTCATGTTAATAAAATTACTGTTACTACCATAATTCAGAATAAAATTTGATTAATAGGGTAAAATTGATTACCACGGAATTTTCTTAAATTATAAAAAGGTAAAATTATTAAAATTGCAATAGAAAGTACTAAAGCAATTACTCCTCCTAATTTATTAGGAATTGATCGTAAAATTGCATAAGCAAATAAAAAATATCATTCAGGTTGAATATGAGCTGGTGTAACTAAAGGATTAGCTGGAATAAAATTATCTGGATCTCCTAATAAATAAGGATTAATTAAAACTAGAATAATTAAGAAGAAAAATATTACAATAAAACCAACAATATCCTTGTATGTAAAATAAGGATGAAATGGGATTTTATCAATATTTGAATTTAATCCTATAGGGTTATTTGATCCAGTTTGATGGAGAAATAATAAATGAATTATTGTTATAGCTAATACAATAAATGGTAAAATAAAGTGAAATGTAAAAAATCGTGTTAATGTGGCGTTATCTACAGCAAATCCTCCTCACACTCATTGAACTAAATCAATTCCTAAGTATGGGATAGCTGATAATAAATTGGTAATAACAGTAGCTCCTCAAAAAGATATTTGTCCTCATGGTAAAACATAACCTATAAAAGCTGTTCCTATTACAAGAAATAAAATAATTACTCCTACTATTCGTGTTGGAGTAAATAAATAAGATCCATAATATATACCTCGTCCAACATGTAGATAAATACAAATAAAAAAAAAAGATGCTCCGTTAGCGTGTATAGTTCGCAATAATCATCCAAAATTTACATCTCGACAAATATGATTTACTCTATAAAAAGCTAAATTTACATCCGCTGTATAATGTAAAGCTAAAAATAAACCTGTTAAAATTTGAATAATTAGACATAATCTAATAATGATCCAAAATTTCATCATCTAGAGATATTAATAGGAGCTGGTAAATCTACTAATGCATTATTTGCAATTTTAAATAATGGGTGGGAAGTTCGTAAATGTTTGTTCATTAGTTTATTAATCGAAGAGGTCCTTTTTGTATATTTGTAATTTTCACAACTACAATCAAGGTAATTAATAAATAATTTATTAATAAAATTGTGATAATATTTGTTGGGAAATTATATAATTTATTTAAAGATAATGAATTTTCTATTATATATGAATTTATATTAGAAATATTTTCTATTTCATTATTTATAAATATGAAGATGGTAGAATTTTTATCAATTAAAAAAGATAAAATTAAGAAGATAAATAATATAAAAAATGAAAAAATTATTAATTTAATTGAAAGATTAAATATTTCATTAGATGCAAGAGAAGTTACATAAATAAAAAGTACTAGTATTCCCCCTTGTTGTGGCAAATCTTTGAATCCATGAACAGTGCCAGTACAGATGTATATTTAGTTGTAAAAAATTAGAACACAAGACGAACCATTGTGAACACGACGAACGTTTATTCAAGAGTGATAGAAAAATCGATATAAACATAATTGATAAACATATCGTATCGATACTCATTCATTTTATCGATATTTGACTTGCGATATTTCAACACTTCTTCTCAAGTTAAATTTAAGATACAATTCAATTAGTACAAACCTAAATTCTTAACAAACTTGTTATGTTTATCTTTTGCAAGTTTTTAGTAAATATATCTGCAACGTTTTCATTCGTTGGTACATAATTAATTTTAATTACATTTTTAGAAACAACTTCTCTAATGTGATGATGCTTAATGTCTATATGTTTCGACCTTTTATGGTGTACAGGGTTTGCTGCTATCTGTTGAGCACTCAAGTTGTCTCCATTAACAACGATTGCGTCAGTTGCAGAATGGCACTGAATCTCTCCAGTAGTCTTCTCAGATATGTTGCTTCCTTTGCTGCTGTAGACAGGGCGACGTATTCAGCTTCTGTACTGCTAAGTGCAACCAAACCTTGCTTTGAAGATTGCCATGAAAATGCTGCACCTCCAAAAAAAAAAGCATATCCAGTGTATGATTTTCTATCTAGGCTGTCGTTAGCCCAATCAGCATCGACAAATCCATACGCAGATTGATCAGTTTTTCGATATTGTAGCTTCAAGTCGATCGTCTTAGCCAAATATCGCAGAATGTGTTTGGCAGCTGATTCATGCTCGATATGTGGATCCATGTTGCGTTGTGCTAGTTTGCTTACTGAATAGGCGATGTCAGGTCGCGTTGAAATGGCCAAATACATCAATGATCCGACAATTGATTGATATTTGGTTACATCCACCTTTGCACAGTTCTCATTACTGCAGCTTATTTGAAAACCCGGATCTAATGGGGTTGATACTGACCTACATAAGCTCATTCCAAACTTATCTAAAAAGACATTTTATGTACTGTTTCTGGCTAATTGATATCGGACCAACTTCTCCTTGACGTTGTATTTCTATTCCTAAGAAATTGTTTAGCTCTGAACAATCATTTATAGCAAAGCATTTTTTTGCAATTGTGCTGTAATGTTAATTATATTACTTTTACAAGAACTGGCTATTATTAGGTCGTCTACGTACACAGCTATTAGACTATACGAATTTGCACTGATTCGTTTATACATACAAAGGCTCGTTTTTGTAGGAAAAATCCTAGATCTCTTAATGCTTCATCTAAAGTGCTATTCCATGCTCTGCCCGACTGCTTAAGTCCGTATAAGGCTTTTTTTAATTTTAGCACGCGTTCTGGATGACTTTTACATACAAAATTTTCTGGTTGCCTCATGTAAACTGTTTCCTCTAAAGTACTATTTAGATACGCATTTGAAACATCTACTTGGTGAAGATACAAGATTTTTTCTCTACTGCAACAGCTAACAACAGTCTTATGTTTTTCGTATCGTATAACAGGCGAGAATGTTTCATTGTAATTTATCCCGTACTTTTGGCTGCAACCTTTCGCTACTAATCTTGACTTAAATTTTCTGATCCGGCCCTCATTATCCTGCTTTACTCTAAAAACCCACATTGAGCCAATTGCTTTTTTCTCCTGATGGAAGGTCTACCAAAGACCAGGTATCATTTGCTATGAGTGCATCGTATTCCTCCTTCATAGACACCTCTCACTCAAATCAATGCTAACCTCTGCTAGCTTGTTTATGATTTCCATGAACTCATTTAGGTATTGTGTGAAAATGATTATAATTTTATATTGAAGTTTTCCAATAATTTTATTTATTTTAGGTTTATTTTGTTTTGTTTCAAATCGAAAACATTTACTTTCTATATTATTAAGATTAGAATTTATTGTATTAATTTTATTTTTTTTTTTATTTATTTATTTAAATATATTAAATTATGAAAATTATTTTAGTATAATATTTTTAACATTTAGAGTTTGTGAAGGAGCTTTAGGTTTATCAATTTTAGTTTCAATAATTCGAACACATGGAAATGATTATTTTCAATCTTTTAGAATTATATAATGTTAAAATAAGTATTTTTTTTTTTATTATTTTTATTACCAATTTGTTTTATTAATAAAATATATTGAATGGTACAAGTTTTTATATTTTTTATTAGATTTTTATTTTTATTGATAAATAATTTTTCTAATTATTGAATAAATATGTCCTATTTTTTAGGTTGTGATATATTATCATATGGGTTGATTTTATTAAGTTTATGAATTTGTTCATTAATACTTTTAGCCGGAGAAAGAGTTAATAAATATAATAATTATAAGAATTTATTTTTTATTAAATATTGTATTATTATTATTATTATTAGTATTAACTTTTAGAAGAATAAGTTTATTTATATTTTATTTATTTTTTGAAAGAAGATTAATTCCAACTTTATTTTTTAATTTTAGGATGGGGTTATCAACCTGAACGTTTACAAGGTGGGATTTATTTATCTATATATATATATATATATATATAGTTTAATAAAAACATTACATTTTCATTGTAAAAATAAAAATCTTTTTTTTTTATAAATTACTAAAAAAAATTCATTATATTCAAAGATTAATAAATCTCCATAACATCTTCAGTGTCATACTCTAAATATAAGCTATTTGAATATAAAAATAGTAAAAAATTTAATAAAATTAAAACTCAAAAAACAAATAATAATAAATAAATTTTTAAATTATTATTATGTATAATAAATAAAATTTGAGAATAATTTATTAATTTCTGATATAATTGTTGACCACCCAAAATATTCTGATCAACCTTGATCAAATCTTTTTAACAATAACTTGTCCATAATTTAATGGATAAAAAATTAATCCATAAGTTCTTATATAAGGTATAAACCATATAGAAACTAAGAAATATGAAATATTATAATTTTTAAATGCCTTATTTAATCTATGTAACTTTATAAAAAAGAATTTAAATACCCAAATAAACCACCTGTTAAACATACAAATAAAGTTAATAATTTTAAAGATAAAGGTAAACAAATTATATAAGGAATTGGAAAAATTAATCAATTTAATATACTCCCCCAATAATTCTCATAATTAATAAACCTATTATACCTCGTAATATAATTCAACCTTCATCATTCAATATATTTAATCTTCTACAATTTAATTCCCCTGTTATTGAATAATAAACTAAACGAAATGAATAACATACTGTTAAACCAGTTGAAAAAAAATATAAAAAAAAGAAAATAAATTAATATTACTAATCATAACAATTTCTAAAATTATATCCTTTGAATAAAATCCAGCTAAAAAAATGGTATCCCACATAAAGCCAAATTTGACACATTAAAACAAGCAGAAGTTAAAGGTATATGAATTCTTAACCCCCCTATTAAACGAATATCCTGAGAATTATTTATATTATGAATAATAGCTCCTGCACATATAAATAATAAAGCCTTAAATAAAGCATGAGTCAATAAATGAAATATCGCTAATTTATAAAATCGTATTGATAAAATTCTTATTATTAAACCTAACTGACTTAATGTTAATAAAGCAATAATTTTTTTAAATCAAACTCAAAATTTGCCCCTAATCCGGCCATAAATATTGTTAACACAGATAATAAAAGTAATAATTGTCCTAACCAAGAATTTCTTAATAAAATATTAAAACGAATTAATAAATAAACTCCTGCAGTAACAAGTGTAGAAGAATGTACTAAAGCTGAAACTGGAGTAGGAGCAGCTATAGCTGCTGGTAACCATGAAGAAAATGGAATTTATGCTCTTTTTTGTTATAGCAGCTAATATAACTAATTGTATAATTTCTAAATAAAAAATATAATTTCAACTTCCATAATTTAATATACAAGCAATAGCTTATAATAATGCTACATCACCAATTCGATTAGATAAAGCTGTTAATATCCCAGCATTATAAGATTTTACATTTTGAAAATAAATTACTAAACAATAAGAAACTAATCTAATCCATCTCACCCCAGTAAAATTCTAATTAAATTTGGTCTAATAATTAATAACATTATGGATAAAACAAATATTAATACTAATATAATAAATCGATTAATATTTTCATCACTTCTTATATATTATTTTCTATAAAAGATTACTAAAGAAGCAATTATTAAAACAAATGATATAAATAATAATCTCATTCAATCAAATAAAAAGTTATAACAATTGATATAGAATTTAAAGAAACTACTTCTCATTCAATAAAAATTACTATATTATTTAAAAAAAATATAAACTTGATAAAAAAACAAGTTAAACTGATTAAAATTAAATTAATAAATCTAATTCTACAAATTGATAAATATTTCACGATCTAAAATGAATAACTCATATCACTAACACCACAAATTAGTATTTTTTTAAACTATTTAAATATAATCATAATAAACATATTTCACTTTTTATGATTTATAAATTTAAATGCAATCAATGTAATAATATTAATAAATATTCACGAATTTTACCTCCTCTAAAAGAATAAATTCAGAAAAAATTTTTTCCATGTTGACTAAATGAATATAAATATAAAGTATAAGCAGTCTAAAAAATGATAATAAAGATAATATAATTATAGAAACTCAAGATCAAGAAACAATTCTATTTAATAATGAAATTTCACCCAATAAATTTAAAGTTGGTGGTGCAGCTATATTAGCTGAACTTAAAAAATCATCATAAAGCTATAGCTGGTATAAAATTTAATAATCCCTTATTAATTAATAAACTTCGACTCCCTAAACGTTCATATGACACATTAGCTAGACAAAATAAACCAGATGAACATAAACCATGAGCAATTATTAAACTGTAAGAACCTGTTAAACCTCAATAACTTATAGTCAAAAGACCAGCTAAAACTCATCAAACCAACATCGTAAACAAACGAAACTTACAAGAACACCTCCAACTAATCTAATTCTAACTCAAATAAAACTATATTTCATATTTATTAACTGTAATATTGAAATAACCCGTAATATACCATAACCCCCTAACTTTAATATAATTCTAGCTAAAATTATTGAACCAGAAACTGGAGCTTCTACATGAGCTTTTTGGTAATCATAAATGTACTAATAATATTGGTATTTTTACTAAAAAAAAGCGCATATTATACAAAAATATAATAAATCGTAATTAAATATAAAATTATTTATTAAATACAAATTTATTGTCCCCGTTCTATTTATTATATAAAAAATACCTACTAATATAGGTAAAGAAACCAATAAAGTATAAAATAATAAATAAATCCCACCTTGTAAACGTTCAGGTTGATAACCCCATCCTAAAATTAAAAATAAAGTTGGAATTAATCTTCTTTCAAAAAATAAATAAAATATAAATAAACTTATTCTTCTAAAAGTTAATACTAATAATAATAATAATAATACAATATTTAATAAAAATAAATTCTTATAATTATTATATTTATTAACTCTTTCTCTGGCTAAAAGTATTAATGAACAAATTCATAAACTTAATAAAATCAACCCATATGATAATATATCACAACCTAAACAAGAAAAAACGGTTATCTTCAGCTCGCCGAAGATTAAATACCCTTGCAGTCGTGAATATTGCATTAATTTGATTTTAATAACCGATTGTTCTAAACATTTTCAAGCGATTGTTCCTATGGAAGCTATATGATATAGTTGTCCGATTGGGATGAAATTTGGTCAACAGATGGTGGACAATGAGAAATACATTCTGCGTGAATTTCGTTGAAATCGGTCAATAGACACCGAAAATGTTCATACTAAGCATTTTCAACCGATTGTTCCTATGGGAGCTATATGATATAGTGGTCCGATTGGGATAAAATTTTGGTCATATATATATATATAGTTAAATAAAAACATTACATTTTCATTGTAAAAATAAAAATCTTTTTTTTTTTTATAAATTACTAAAAAAAAATTCATTATATTCAAAGATTAATAAATCTCCATAACATCTTCAGTGTCATACTCTAAATATAAGCTGTTTGAATATAAAAATAGTAAAAATTTAATAAAATTAAAACTCAAAAACAAAAAATAAGAATAATTTATTAATTTCTGATATAATTGTTGACCCCCAAAATATTCTGATCAACCTTGATCAAATCTTTTAACAATAACTTGTCCATAATTTAATGGATAAAAATTAATCCATAAGTTCTTATATAAGGTATAAACCATATAGAAACTAAGAAATATGAAATATTATAATTTTTAAAAGCCTTATTTAATCTATGTAACTTTATAAAAGAATTTAAATACCCAAATAAACCACCCGTTAAACATACAAATAAAGTTAATAATTTTAAAGATAAAAGGTAAACAAATTATATAAGGAATTGGAAAAATTAATCAATTTAATATACTCCCCCAATAATTCTCATAATTAATAAACCTATTATACCTCGTAATATAATTCAACCTTCATCATTTAATATATTTAATCTTCTACAATTTAATTCCCCTGTTATTGAATAATAAACTAAACGAAATGAATAACATACTGTTAAACCAGTTGAAAAAAAATATAAAAAAAAGAAAATAAATTAATATTACTAATCATAACAATTTCTAAAATTATATCCTTTGAATAAAATCCAGCTAAAAATGGTATCCCACATAAAGCCAAATTTGACACATTAAAACAAGCAGAAGTTAAAGGTATATGAATTCTTAACCACCCTATTAAACGAATATCCTGAGAATTATTTATATTATGAATAATAGCTCCTGCACATATAAATAATAAAGCCTTAAATAAAGCATGAGTCAATAAATGAAATATCGCTAATTTATAAAATCGTATTGATAAAATTCTTATTATTAAACCTTATTATTAAACCTAATGTTGATAAAGCAATAATTTTTTTTTTAAATCAAACTCAAAATTTGCCCCTAATCCGGCCATAAATATTGTTAACACAGATAATAAAAGTAATAATTGTCCTAACCAAGAATTTCTTAATAAAATATTAAAACGAATTAATAAATAAACTCCTGCAGTAACAAGTGTAGAAGAATGTACTAAAGCTGAAACTGGAGTAGGAGCAGCTATAGCTGCTGGTAACCATGAAGAAAATGGAATTTATGCTCTTTTTGTTATAGCAGCTAATATAACTAATTGTATAATTTCTAAATAAAAATATAATTTCAACTTCCATAATTTAATATACAAGCAATAGCTTATAATAATGCTACATCACCAATTCGATTAGATAAAGCTGTTAATATCCCAGCATTATAAGATTTTACATTTTGAAAATAAATTACTAAACAATAAGAAACTAATCCTAATCCATCTCACCCCAGTAAAATTCTAATTAAATTTGGTCTAATAATTAATAACATTATGGATAAAACAAATATTAATACTAATATAATAAATCGATTAATATTTTCATCACTTCTTATATATTATTTTCTATAAAAGATTACTAAAGAAGCAATTATTAAAACAAATGATATAAATAATAATCTCATTCAATCAAATAAAAAGTTATAACAATTGATATAGAATTTAAAGAAACTACTTCTCATTCAATAAAAATTACTATATTATTTAAAAAAAATATAAACTTGATAAAAAACAAGTTAAACTGATTAAAATTAAATTAATAAATCTAATTCTACAAATTGATAAATATTTCACGATCTAAAATGAATAACTCATATCACTAACACCACAAATTAGTATTTTTTTTAAACTATTTAAATATAATCATAATAAACATATTTCACTTTTTATGATTTATAAATTTAAATGCAATCAATGTAATAATATTAATAAATATTCACGAATTTTACCTCCTCTAAAAGAATAAATTCCAGAAAAAATTTTTCCATGTTGACTAAATGAATATAAATATAAAGTATAAGCAGCTCTAAAAATGATAATAAAGATAATATAATTATAGAAACTCAAGATCAAGAAACAATTCTATTTAATAATGAAATTTCACCCAATAAATTTAAAGTTGGTGGTGCAGCTATATTAGCTGAACTTAATAAAAATCATCATAAAGCTATAGCTGGTATAAAATTTAATAATCCCTTATTAATTAATAAACTTCGACTCCCTAAACGTTCATATGACACATTAGCTAGACAAAATAAACCAGATGAACATAAACCATGAGCAATTATTAAACTATAAGAACCTCTTAAACCTCAATAACTTATAGTCAAAAGACCAGCTAAAACAATTCCTATATGAGCAACAGATGAATAAGCAATTAAAGCCTTTAAATCAGTTTGTCGTAAACAAACGAAACTTACAAGAACACCTCCAACTAATCTAATTCTAACTCAAATAAAACTATATTTCATATTTATTAACTGTAATATTGAAATAACCCGTAATATACCATAACCCCTAACTTTAATATAATTCTAGCTAAAATTATTGAACCAGAAACTGGAGCTTCTACATGAGCTTTTGGTAATCATAAATGTACTAATAATATTGGTATTTTTACTAAAAAGCGCATATTATACAAAAATATAATAAATCGTAATTAAATATAAAATTATTTATTAAATACAAATTTATTGTCCCTGTTCTATTTATTATATAAAAAATACCTACTAATATAGGTAAAGAAACCAATAAAGTATAAAATAATAAATAAATCCCACCTTGTAAACGTTCAGGTTGATAACCCCATCCTAAAATTAAAAATAAAGTTGGAATTAATCTTCTTTCAAAAAAAATAAATAAAATATAAATAAACTTATTCTTCTAAAAGTTAATACTAATAATAATACAATATTTAATAAAAATAAATTCTTATAATTATTATATTTATTAACTCTTTCTCTGGCTAAAAGTATTAATGAACAAATTCATAAACTTAATAAAATCAACCCATATGATAATATATCACAACCTAAACAAGAAAAAACGGTTATCTTCAGCTCGCCGAAGAGCTATATGATATAGTGGTCCGATTGGGATGAAATTTGGTCAACAGATGGTGGACAATGAGAAATACATTCTGCGTGAATTTCGTTGAAATCGGTCAATAGACACCGAAAAATGTTCATACTAAGCATTTTCAACCGATTGTTCCTATGGGAGCTATATGATATAGTGGTCCGATCTGGCCAATTTTTACATAGGAACTGCTTGCAGAGAGAATACAGGTCTGTACCAAATTTCATTAAGATAGCTTTAAAACTGAAAGACTAGTTCGCATAGAAACAGACGGACAGACAGACGGACAGACGGACATGGCTATATCGACTCGGCTGTTGATGCTGATCAAGAATATATATACTTTATGTAGTCGGAAACGCTTCCTTCAATGCGTTACAAACTTCTTGACAAAAACAATATACCCTCTGCAAGGGTATAAAAATAGAGATATTTATTCAATAATTAGAAAAATTATTTACCAATAAAAATAAAAATCTAACAAAAATATAAAAACTTGTACTATTCAATATATTTTATAAATGGAATTTAACCATTAAAAAAAAAAAGTTAGAAGCTTTTACTGGTTATTTTCTATTAAACTATGATGAGCTCAAGTTACAGTTACTCCTGAAGCTAATAAAATAGCTGTATTTAATAAAGGAATTTGAAATGGATTAAATGAAATAATTCCTATTGGAGGTCATGATGCTCCTAATTCAATAGCTGGAGATAAACTTCTGTGAAAAAAAGCTCAAAAAAATCTTACAAAAAATAAAACTTCTGATAAAATAAATAAAATTATTCCTCATCGTAAACCAATTGTAACGGCGTGTGTGTGTAAACCTTGATAAGTTCCTTCTCGAGATACATCTCGTCATCATTTATAAACTGTTAAAATTGTAATAATATTACCTAAAAAAAATAATGAAGTATCATATTGATGGAATCATTTAATTATACCTGAAACTGTTGTTATAGCACCAATAGCTCCTGTTAATGGTCATGGGCTATAATCTACTAAATGAAAAGGGTGGTTTGAATGTATAGACATTGTTAATTAGTAATTAATTTACTTCTCTAGAGTACAGAGTTCTTAAAACAGCAAATACATAAGATTGAATTATAGCAAAAGCTGATTCAAGAACTAATAAAGCGATTTGTCCAATTAATAAAAATATAACTAATATATATGATATTGATGGTCCTGTATTTCCCAATAAAGTTAATAAAAGATGTCCCGCAATTATATTAGCTGTTAATCGAACTGCTAAAGTTCCTGGTCGGATTACATTTCTAATAGTTTCAATACATACTATAAAAGGCATTAAAATTGCTGGAGTTCCTTGGGGCACTAAGTGAGCAAATATATGTTGTGTATGATTAATTCATCCATAAATTATAAATGATAATAATAAAGGAAGAGCTAGTGATAAAGTAAGAGTTAAATGTCTGGTGCTAGTAAAAATATAAGGGAATAACCCTATAAAATTATTAAATAAAATTAAGGAAAATAAAGAAATAAAAATAATTGTTGATCCATTTTTACTTGTTGGTCCTAATAATGTTTTAAATTCTTTATGAAGTGTAAAAAGAATTGAATTTCAGAACATATTATAACGAGAAGGTATTAATCAGTAAATTGATGGAATTATTAAAAGACCTAAAAATGTTCTTAGTCAATTTAAAGATAAATTAAAAATAGCAGAAGGATCAAATACAGAAAATAAATTTGTTATCATTTTCAATTTATTGAATTTAAATTTAATTTTTTAATTCATTTAAAAAAGAAGGTATATAAGAAAAAAAAAGAAGGTAAAGAAGGTATATAAGAAGGTATATAAGAGTAATAATTAATTGAACAAAATAAAATAAATGATACAGTAATGAAAAAAAATAAAAATAATCATCTAATTGGTGCTATTTGTGGAATTAAAAAATATTAAAAAGTTAATAATTTTAGTTTGACATACTAATGTTATAAGTTTAACTAATTTTTTAAAATTTATTCATTACAAATAAGTGCTAATTTACTATAAAGTGGTTTAAGAGACCATGTAATGGTCGAAGAAAATATTTGTTTGAAACCTTAACCGACGTTATTTGTTATCGCAGTTTTGGTTTGCAAATATATTTATCGCATGCGATACAAATATACGTCGTTGCAATTTCAATTCATTATCAACTAAATTAATTGAAAAAACGTAGTTATTGTTATTATTTGAATATAACAAGTTTCGTTAAGTTTAATTGAGATCATGTGCATAACGCTGTTAACACAGCTGTTTCGTTTTAAGCGAGCTTAAAGTGCATAAAGCTTTAGCTAAGTATGCTGCAACCCAGAGTTGCTGATCGGCGCAGCTTTAACAGCTGATTTTAAAAAGCAGAGCTTTTACGCCGGAAGGTAGCTCCTGCACCAGGCTTCGCTCTCTTCCGTTTGAGTTCTCGCCTCGTGCAGACGCAAAAAGAAAAAAAGTAGAAAAATTTTTCACGCCTGGAACGTGATCAGTGGACAATAGTGCCAGCAGATTGTGCAGCCGCCTTTGGCTAACAAAGCAACCCTCAATACTGGAACGTTCTGCTGCCCCAGAATCACCGAAAAGAGGTATATTATCGCCGCCGCTGCAGGGAAACCCCTCGCTGTCCAGCGCAGCCCCAGCCGTCACAGGAGAGCCTCTGTGGTGGCCCAGCAGTCTTTGCTGCCCACAGAATCAGCTATTGCTCACACAGCTCTCCACGGCGACATTTGATGCTAAGCTTTGCTTCTCACTGCAGCATCTGCTGCTCGCAGCGACATTTGCTGCCCACTACAGCATCTGCTGCTCGCCAAGACATTGCTGCTAAGCTTTGCTGACCATAGAAGCCGCTACTGCTCACCGAAGTCTCCACTGGAGCATCTGCTGCTCACAAATACATTTGATGCTCACAAATACATCTGCTGCTCATCTTGGCTGCCCAAGAAGCCTCAGCCGTCTTTGCCCAGGCCAACAGCTGTAGGGAAAACCCTCGCTGATAAGAGCCACATCCCGGACCCCTCTCGCCGCTTTTCCAAGCAAAGCTTCAGCTGCCACTGGGGCTCATCTCAAGCAGATCAGCCTCAGCAGAGCCGCCGCCGTCTCCGTCAATTTTGTGTGTTGTTAAAGTTAATACATTATATGTATAAATACATATAATAAATATATATATGTATCAAAAAATTAATTTTGTGCTGAAAACGAAAAAACTATTTGTTCATTAAAAAAAAATGTGCGTAGTGAATATTCAAATCTTTTCTCTCAGTGTTTATTTGCACAGCATTTGTAACAAACATTAAATTTTGATTTAAAAAGAAAGCCAAAAGAAAAAATTTTGCACACAAACACACTCACACAACACAAAACACACACACAATTAATCAATAATTTTGCACAAAAACACACTCACACAACACAAAACACACACACCACTAACCAATAATCTGGCATGCAAACACAACACCAACAACACAACACACACACACACAGCAGAATTCTCGAAGGCCTTCGTCGATCCTCTGGTGAGTCTATCGAATGCTCACTGTGGCTACCGCAAGCGCTGTAAAGCTATTGCGCAAAAGCTTTATTTAGCCCTTGGCTTGCCATTGTCACAGTGCAGCGTAAATAATTAAATAATAAGAGAATTGGTAGTAAATATGTGTTCGCATAAAAAGAATGTAAAGTAAAGAAAATGATTGATTATCGTTTGTTTTTTGTGCTGAAAGAAATTCATACCTAACGTAAAATATCAAAGTATAAAGTTTTGTTGTCACATAAGTGCCGAAAGGGTAACAGCTGTTTGGGAGTTAACAGACTCTGGACTTAACATAAATGGTATTATTACATGCATCATCACATACATACATCATATGTACATAACATACATAAATAAGTAAAACGAACTACCCTAAAATAAATAAAAATTAAACTCAATTAAATACAAATCAAATAAAAATCAAATTAAATAAATCAAATGAAACAAGAATAAAATAAAAATGAAAATAAGAAAAAAAATAAATAGCATTAAAATACCTTAAGTATGAACCACACAGCTGAAATACCTTTAAGCATTTATATGAAAGTCTTAATCTTATAAATTCGTTTGCCTGTTAAAAATTAAAAATTTGGTTAAAACCTATATGCACACATTTTTTTAATATTATATATTAAAACTGGCTAATTAAATAACATTAAACTTACAGCGGTATTAAATAACAAGTGAGAAAAGAAAAGGATTTGAATAAACACTAAAATGAATAAAACACACTGATACTATGTTAACAAGAAACAAAATATAGATAATGCACATATCTAAAAAAAAAAAAATTTATTTAATTTAGTTTATCAATACAAACAAAATTAGCTTCACCAATAGTAAAAAAAATGAAAATGCCTATATAATTAAAATTAAATAAATAACAAGCACATAGTAACAAGATTTAAAATTGAAAGAAAAACACTAAGTAAAAATGAGACATTAAGATAAATTGTTAAAATTAAGAATGAATTTGTTTGAAATTGTTTTGCTATAATATACTTCGAATAGGGAATTGATTAAATATGAAATTTATACCCATGATCTTACTGATACAATGATGTTGTAAATTCTGATTTCTGAGGACCTGGAGAATTAATTAAATGTAGATAATTTAGTATAGGGGATTTTCATAATTTTTTTTCACAGCGCAGAAAATCCAATTGGTTGGGTGGGTACAGAGCGCAATGGGGCTGATCAACACCACAGACCCCCGCTTTAGAATGTGACTAACTCTTTATGAAAGAATCTGCAATTCAGTTGGTTATTTTATAATTATGTGTAACGTAACGAATCGTTTATACCCTGTAATTTTCATTTGTTTTTGCCACCGTTATATATTTAGATTCAGTAGGGACTCTTTAATTAAAATTTGTAAGTAGGCGAAGTGCAGGACATGGCAAAAACCCACCCCACACCGAAAAAGAGCTAAGGTACCAGAAGGGTCCCGTCCGCCATGCTTCCTGAACTCGACACAGGCATTGGTTGTTTAAATAAATAGTTCCATATTCAATTTATGGTTACTACAACCGCCCGTCTAGCTCAGCATAGCTCTTTAATACTTGCTGCTACTACATTACATAATTTTTGGCGCCCAACGTGGGGCTTTAGGCCTATAACATCTTTGGCTAAAATGCCATGAACATCTTTGGTTGCCCCTTCCCAGTGTCGCAACTATCGAAAGGCGTTCAGGTCAGTTGCGATTGTCTGACGGTTTCGATTGTTGTCGCACTACATTTAGTTTTGAGTTTTGAAAATATAGTTACATGATGACAAAGTAATAAATTGTCGTAGATTGATAGATGATAGCGTTATTTGGAATTAGGTTGCATTGATAAACTCATCTTGATCTTTCGAGAATCTTGTATTTCAACCTCAGGTTGGATACCCTGCCGGATAGGTTAGAGGGTGCATTGTTGCAATCTAGCTTAAATTGCTTTCGTTTGGGTTGTACTTTCTTGAGAAAAAATAAAAAAGTAATAATCCGGAAAAGTTTTGTAAATCACGGTTCGAAACGTCTATTGACTCTTGAGTATTTTTTCACTTGGAATACCCTGCTAGAACGATGGAGAATTTAGTTGAATTCGAAAATTGTAGTAAATTGATCTAGTTGCTAATCTTTTTAATTCAAAACTAAACAAGCTCGTTGCATTTGTTTGCTGCTTTGATACCTTTGTAGACTGATGATTTTCTAATTATTGTGCATACCTCTATTGACTCTTGTGTATTTCTTCGCTTGGAATACCCTGCTAGATGGTCACTGTGCGTTTTTTGTTTATCTGTTTCCAACATGGGTTAAATTAGTTGCATACATTTAAGTACAAGTGATTGTTTGTTCAAAGCTGCATGGTGGTAAGGTAAATGTTGTGAATATAGGTTTTGTCGAGAACGAAACTATACCAATGAGAAACTTTACAATCATTCTTAGCTTTGCAATATAATAATCCTTCCATAGCCCAGTAAATATTTAATTCTTGCATATTGGTTTGTCATTATTACCACTATATTTAGTTAAGTCTCCATAAAAGGTCCATAATCAGAAAAAAATATATCTCATGAAATATGTCAGTACAACGCAGTCCATTAAATCATCCTTCCTCATCTAGAATGAGTCAGGATATATGTCGTATCTGTATGGATACAATGACTGACACGCAGTCATGCTATGTAACAGGATGCACCCATATTTTTCACAAGTTATGTATCGACAATAGGGGAGCATCTCAGACAGAGTGTCCTGTTTGTAATCGATTATTAGAGCCAGAATTATTCAAAGTAGTAGTAGGTAACTGCTCTCCTGCACGTTATCGCGAAACTATTTCTACAGTAGTTGCTCAAAGGCCGATAACCAGAAACTTGGCCAAATCTCTTGAGCAAGCCTCTGCTATGCCTTCATTGTCTCGTCACGAGCATGAACCTGCTAATGTGAATGTCTCATTGCCTGAGCCACTGGAAGCTAGCAATACCTCGAATCCTAGCGACGCTAGAGTTCCACAAGCAGCTCCTAATAGAAGAAGAGGCCGTCCAGCACATCCTGCTAATCCTCGTAGAAACCATGAGCCCGATTATGTCAGGATTCAAAATATGATCGAACAGAGTATGTCTCGTATGCTTGCAACCATGAATATTCGTTCTGCCCCTAGTCCGGAAGAGGTTTCTGTGCCTGTAGCACCAAGTCGACCTGTTTCCTCATCGCTTCATTCGTTTGCCTACCCTCGGAAAACTGCAGATATTATGCAGAAGTGGAATCTGACGTTCAGTGGAGCTGCAGAAAATCTTGGTTTGTTTATCGTGTAAAATCTCTCACGGATGAAAAATTAGACAGCGATTTTCGTGCACTTTGCAAGCACATGCATATACTGTTTAGTGGTAAAGCGCGTGATTGGTATTGGAGATACCATAAGTCCGTCGACCATATCATCTGGTCAGATTTTTGTGCTGCGCTCAGAAAGCAGTATCGCGACTACCGGTCGGAGTTTGCTATGAAAAGAGCAAATTCGTTCTCGCAAACAAAAAGGTGGAGAATCATTCACCTCGTATTATGATGCAGTTGCTTCACTCATTGACAGATCGGCTGTAAAAATTGTTGAAGAAGAGTTGCTAGAGATTTTGAAAAATAATTTGCTTCAGAACATAGGCATAAATTGTTATTCGAGCCTGTTCCCTCGGTTGGGCATTTACGAAGATTAGTTCAGATGAACGAAAATCTAATGGAGGAAGTGCGATCATCCACTGAGCGATTCTCGAAGCAAAAACCTCACGTCGCTCGTCAGCAAGTGTATGCCCTGGAAGATGATAATTCCGACACTGATTCGAATGCTTCTGTTCGCACGCAAAAGGAGATTGCTGCCATACGACAAGCCGGTCCCAATGTTAAATGTTGGAACTGCGAAGAAATTGGGTCATTTTGGGAAGACTGCCTTTCAGATCGTCGTATTTTCTGTTATGGTTGTGGCGCACCGCAAGTTTATAAACCACAGTGTGCCCATTGTCAACGTCGCCTGGCGGAAAACCGACAGACGGGTGCAACCCAGAAAGCTCGGTTGCCCCCGAAAAGTAGTACAATTGAAATAAGCACAAGCAGTAAGCCTTCTAATAACGACTGTTCAGTTAGTAAGCCAACTGCTGCAAAAATTTCTAACTTTCCATCTTACGAGGAAAGATTAAAAACTTATTTTTTAGCTAAAGAGAATTTTTAATGAAAGATCACTATTTCCTAAGAAAAGTTCTAGTAGAATTAGAAACTATTATAAAGACATTAAAGATAAGCGTAATTTAGTTATTTCTTCTATCTTTGGTAAAAATATTGATTGGCGTAGCTACGCCACAGTTAAATTTTGGATTTTGAAGAGCAAGGTTTACTGGATACAGGAGCTAACGTGAGTTGCATTGGATCTACACTTGCAGCGCAAGAATTTTCTAATTACTCGCAACTTAAAGTAATATCATCCTCGGTTAGAACTGCCGATGGCAAGCCGCATGATGTTATAGGAGTGCTAAACGTTTTAATGTCATACAAGGGTCAACAAAAGCCTATAAAGCTTTACATAATTCCCTCCATCAAGCAAAGGCTGATATTAGGGGTTGATTTTTTGGCGAACGTTTTCACTTGCTCTAATATCATAAACTCAGTAGAACCAGTGTCTGAGATAGACTCTCATTCTGATCCAAATTCGTACCCTTTGACAGATCTTCAGAAATCCCAGTTGCAGGTCGTGAAAAACTGTTCCCGAATTGCTCTAACGGTCTCGGTCGAACAAGCATAATTCAACATCACATTGATGTAGGCGAAGCTAGACCTGTTAAACAAAGATATTATCCGGTGAGTCCTGCCGTAGAAAAGCTCCTGTTTGCCGAAATGGATCGCATGTTGGATCTAGGGTAATCGAGCCATCTAATAGCGCTTGGAGCTCTCCAATGCGCTTGGTGGTAAAGCCCAACAAAGTTCGTCTTTGCTTGGATGCACGCAAGCTCAACGAGGTGACAATTAAAGATGCTTATCCGCTTCCAAGCATCGATGGCATCTTTTCGCGATTGCCCAAGCCTGTGCTAATAACTAAATTAGACTTGAAGGATGCTTATTGGCAGATTGAGCTTACAGAAGAATCCAGACACTTAACAGCATTTACGGTCCCTGGAAGGCCCTTATATCAGTTCAAGGTAATGCCTTTCGGTTTGTGTAATGCTCCCTCGACTATGTGTCGCTTGGTCGTCAGCATAATCCCAGCTGACCTGCGCAATTGTGTCTTTGGATATCTTGATGACCTATGCGTTGTTTCGGAAGAGTTTTCTACCCACCTAGCTGTTCTTGTTCGTTTAGCCGAAGAATTCAGAAAAGCTAATCTTACCTTAAATATTGACAAAGTCATTTTTGTGTAACCAGCGTCAACTATCTAGGGTATGTTATTAGCAAAGATGGCATTCATACTGATCAGAAAAGATTTCTTGCATTCTTAACTGGCCAACTTGAAAAATCTGAAACAAGTTCGTGGTTTTCTCGGAATCTGTGGATGGTACAGGCGATTCATTTCCAACTTTTCGGGTGTTACCTATTACAGAAGTTCTGTCCACTAAAAACCGTTCTGTTGGACTGTAGAAGCACAAGAAGCTATGGAAAGGCTTAAGATTATTCTAACCTCGGCGCCGGTGCTACAGAATGCTGACTTTTCAAAGGAAATTTTATCTACACTGCGATGCTAGCAACTTTGGAATTGGTGCTGTGCTCGTCCAGCTTTCGGATGACAATGAGGAAAAACCCATCGCGTTTATGTCAAAAAAGCTTAGTAGAGCCCAGAGAAACTATAGCGTTACTGAGCGCGAATGTTTGGCAGTGATCTTAGCTATCGAGAAATTCCGTTGTTACTTGGAGCTTCAAGAATTCGAGGTAGTTACAGATCACTCTAGTCTTTTGTGGTTAATGCGCCAGCAAAACGTTTCCGGCCGACTTGCTCGTTGGATATTTCGATTGCAGCAATATAATTTTTCTTTTTCTCATCGCAAAGGAAAAGATCACGTCGTTCCTGACTTGCTTTCACGTTTAAATGAAGGAGAATTGTCTGCCATTGAAGCTGCTCAGTTATTGATTTAGAGTCGTCAGCTTTTTAAAGATCTAGAATATTGTAAATTGCAGGAAAGTTTTAAAGAAAATAAGGATCGCTTTCCAGACATTAAGCTCGTAGATCACTATATTTACATACGCAGAGAACATGCCTCGGGTAACACGGAGCAAGAGGAGAAGTCCTGGAAGCTTTGGGTACCAGAAAGCATGAGAACGGAAGTTATCCACCAAGCCCATGATAGTCTCGTTTCCGCGCATGGTGGCATGCAGAAAACTATTGAAAAGCTTCGTCGACATTTGTTTTGGCCCGGTTTAGCAACTCAAGTACGTGAGTACATACGAAATTGTCAGACATGTAAGGAGACCAAAGCTCCAAACTATACCCTCCGACCCCCGATGGGAGCTCAGAGTCCAACATGCCGACCCTTTCAGAGATTATATATAGATTTGCTCGGTCCCTACCCTCGCAGTAAGGATGGTCACATCGGTCTTCTTATTGTATTAGATCATTTCAGCAAGTTTCATTGGTTGCATCCACTGAAAAAAGTTTACTTCCGCTAAGATTCAGGAATTTCTTTTGAATCAAATTTTTTCACTCCTTTGGCGTTCCCGAAACTATCGTTAGCGATAATGGTACTCAATTTAAGGCTAATGACTTTAATGCGTTTTTTAACTGAGCTAGGAATACACCACATTTACACAGCCCTATACTCTCCACAGGTAATGCAGCTGAACGCGTGAATCGATCGTTGCTAGCAGCTGTCAGGTCTTTTTATTACGAAGGATCAAACCGAGTGGGACAAACATCTCACCAGTATATCCTGTGCCTTACGTTCAGCCTTGCATCAGTCGTTAGGATGCTCGCCTTATAAAAGCACTTTTTTGGCTTAGATATGATCACCCATGGTTCTGACTATCGATTGCTACGCAGTTTAAATATGTTGAACGAGCCAGTAGCATCTCTAGAAAGGTCAGATAATTTAGCATTACTGCGCAAAGATATTGAAATCAATATACGCAAAGCCTATGAGAGAAACGTCCAACAATATAATCTGCGCTCAAAGCCTGTATCCTTTAAAGTAGGACAAGAGGTGTACAGACGTAATTTTGCACTCAGCAAATTTACGCAGAACTTTAATGCGAAATTAGGTCCACAATTTTTGAAGTGTAGGATTCGAAAGAAAGTTGGTAACTGTTTTTATATCCTAGAGGATTTGTCTGGAAGA
>JACVCZ010000067.1:0-49289 GCA_020829145.1 Drosophila nigrodunni
TATAGAAAATAGATAACGAGAATTATAATCATAATTTAAACGACCGAAATATGACAAAAGAGCTACTTTCCCTTTTTTGCTCTTGATGGCTTCTATATTATTGAAAGATCCTTCAAAAAAAGTATAAGAATCATCAGTAAGATCATATTTTTTGGCACCCCATTGTGTTACTTTTCGTTCAAAACGTTCGTTACCAATCATTATATCAAAGTGGTTGAGTCCAAAAATTTTTACTAAAAGTTGCAATATTAGACCATGTAAATTGTTCGTCTTTTGTGTTTGCATTTATAGCAATTCCATTTTGTTCATATCCTTCTATTGTATGTGGAGACTTGAAATCTCGATCTTCTATATTTAGATAATCTTTACCATATTGAGTACGAACAGTGAGACCTTTGATCGGGTTGATCTCTCCAAAGAAGTTATAAATCACTCTTTTCATTTTCTGTTTTAATCATACTGTTGTAGTCTAAAAACAGCGACAGGGTTTGTCAGAGGATATTTAATCGTATTAGGTCCATAGCCTAAGGTACCTCCTTCTTCGTAAGGAGCTCCATTAGCTGCATACACTGGTATGTTGGGAGCATTGGCTAGTGCTAGACGAGTAAATCCTGAATAAGAATACAACTCTCCTTTGCGTGATCGATCCCCAGTTTCTGTTGTTGAGTTTGAAGCCGAAAGTTTTCCTCAATTTTTAACCAATCAGTGACATCCCCTGATACATTAGCTGACGCCCCTAATCGAGAGAAAGATTCACCTTTCAAAATTCCATTTTGATCTGTATAATTTGCTGACAAATAATAATTAATCCGATCTGTAGCTCCACTTATCGATACAGATTGATTTTGTTGGAATCCTGTGCGAAATACCTCATCTCTCCAGTTTGTATCCACAAAGCTTCCATCATCATTTCTCCACATATTAAAAGCTTTGTTCCCATAGGTGGATGTATAACCTGGAGTGAGAGACATTTCGTCTGTTCCATATCTATTCTTTACAGCCAAATTCTTATAATCGACAAATTGCTGAGCGTTCATTACATCAAAGAATTTTGAATAGTGAGAAATTCCTATCCATGTATTATAAGCTACTTTTTCGGTTTTCCAACTTTTCCTCTTTTAGTTGTTATCAGTACAACTCCATTAGCAGCTCGAACCATATACCGCGGCCGCAGCTGCATCTTTTAACACATCTACCGATTCGATATCATCAGGATTTATATCTGATAATATGTTTATATCTCCCGAGTATGCGGGATTGCTCGATGAAATTGGGATACCATCTACTACATACAATGGAGATGTACCTGATGTTATTGAATTTACACCTCTTATTCTTACTACTGGTGCTTGTCCAACACTGCCAGATGGAGTTGTTACACTCAAACCAGTAACTCGACCTTGCAATACTCCATCTACACTCACTGCAGGTACATCTTTGAAGTCATTGTTTTTGACTGTGGAAATTGCAGATGCTACATTTTTCTTACTTTGCGTACCATATCCCACAACTACGACTTCTTCTAAGGCTTGAACATCTTGATTCAAGATAATATCTATCGGATCCGTGTAATTTTGGACTTCTACAGTTTTTATCTTTATAACCAAGAAATCTGATATCAAGACTAAGTGGTAATTGCTTAGTCTGAATTTCAAAATGTCCATCTAAATCTGTAATAGTACCTATTGTCGAAGATGATATACTCACAATTGCTCCGACTACTGGTACATTTTCTTCGTCATAGACTGAACCTCTGATCGTGTTTGTTTGGGAAAAAGACATTTCCAATAAATAACAAAAAGACGGTGCTCAAAAATAGCTTTTTAACGTTAGCAGACGTTTCAATCTTAACCTTCATGTGCTTTATATTTAGTTTAAACAATAATCTCTAATAACTCTTTTTAGTTAAAATTGATTTAATTATATTATTTAATACAAAAAATATTTGCTTTTAAGATGTGTCTAAATACCGCACATGTGGTATATTTACAATAATTGTGTTTGTTCCATCATTATGAGTCATAAAAAACATCCCATTGCGAAGCTCTTGCTTTTCAATGGGATGTTAAGTACATGTGTATTTATAAAATTTGTGTAATGATTATTTATAGAAAATGCAATCCAAAATCAATGAATCATTTGGATCAATTTATTCAAGGATTCTTTAGCATCACCTAACATTAAAGTGACTTTATCAGTCATATCATACAGTGGGTTAGGAACTCCTGCATAACCTGGTTTTGTATCAAAATTGCAAATGACAAATAGGAGAGTTTTTTCATGGAAGGTTGGAAATTCAAAAATGATAAAGGAGATCCAAATTAGATAGAGGCTTATGCAACTTTTGAATACGACTTATCTCAATATAATGGAAAGAATGTAATGATTACCATTAGTGTACATAATGGAGAATCTAATGGTGATGAAACCCTTTTAAGAAATTTAGATCAGCTTTTATTTTGTTTTTATAAATATTTGCAGCACTCCCTTCATTAAATAATCTCAAGTTAAATGTAGTTTTATCTCCTCCTTCTTCAATGATGAGAGAAGTCAAATTGATGTTTAATTTTTTTAGCTATAGTTGCCACCTCAGACAAGGAAAACTCTACTTCGCATCTTAATCGTCTATAACTTGCTTTTTTCCTATGAAAAGTAAGTTTGAAATAAAGTCAACCATTTTAATGTCTTTTGGGACATATTTAGCAATCATATCTACAAAGTGCTTTTGGTATTGCATGGTTATCTTTTTTAGTTAAACTGGTTGTTCTTGCTACCTACAAATATAATAAAATAAAAAAAAAAGATAAACATTCTAGACCCTTTAAAAAGAGGCTATGTATTCACATGCACAAACAAAAGTATAAGCGTTGATATTTTTTCAATACCAACGCTTATATAATTAAAAAATACTACGTATATTTATAATCTATCTAAAAGTATTTTTTTAGCTATCTCTCCATTAACGTTTCCATTTTCGCCAAATGCAACTTTACGTTCATTGAATCTACGCTCTATTTCGTTTATTGTATCCATAGCAATACCTTCTTCACTCAAACGAGTAGTAATTCCTAATGAACGGAAAAACTCCTCTGTCTTCGCAATAGCTTTATCAATACGTTCTTCACGAGTTCCTGTAGTAATACCGAAAATACGTTCTCCATACTGAAGGATTTTATCCCCTTTGCTTTCACGTAATATATTCATTGTTCCAGGCAAAACAATCGCAAGCGTATGCCCATGAGCTAATCCTTTCAGAGCTGTAAGCTCATGACCAATCATGTGCGTAGCCCAATCCTGAGGTACACCACCCATTGCCACAAAAACCATTAAGTCCCATTGTGGCTGAAAGCATAAAATCAGCCATCAAATCGTAGTTTTTTTTATCTTTTTTGATCAATGGTGCAATCTCGATTATCGTTTGTAAAATACCCTCAGACCAACGGTCCATCACACGAGAAACGATGGAAGAATAGAACAGGGAAGTTTCAAAAAGATATAAGATATTGAAATTAACAGATGAAGAATTGAAATCTGGAAATTTTGACGAATCATTAAAATGGTGGGACGAGTGCATAGCTGCGCATAAAGAAGCTGGCATGAGCTATATTGTGGCTCCATGGTTGAGTCTACCCAAAAACTTAGATGATCTGAAAACATATTGTGATTATTTCAACCTTGTAGGAGAAAAGTGCAAGCAACAAGGTATGCAATTTGGCTATCACAATCATGCTCATGAATATGAAAAAGGTAGACGGTAAAGACAAGATGCTAGACTTTATGATTGAAAATACAAATCCAGAATATGTGTTTTTTGAAATGGATGTGTATTGGACTGTTATAGGCAAAAATAGCCCTGTAGAATATTTCAAAAATATCCAAAACGTTTTAAAGTTCTTCATATCAAAGATGATAGAGAGATTGGACAAAGTGGAATGGTTGGATTCGACGCTATCTTCAAAAATGCTGACGTAGCAGGTGTAGAAAATATTGTTGTAGAGATGGAAGGCTATACCGAAAGTCTTGAAAAAGGATTGCAAACAAGTATCAATTACTTGCTAGAGGCTCCATTTGTTCCAACCAATTATAATAAGTAAGCATTTAATATGTAAACAAAATAAATTCTTTTTCGATTACCATGTTCGAAAATTTAGTTATAAATTAGTAACGTTTAATTAAAAATAAATATCATGAATGAATTATTACTTATTGGAGGTCTTGGAACTCCTGAACTTGTTGTTATTGTTTTGGTTGTCTTATTGTTGTTTGGAGGAAAAAAAATACCTGAATTGATGAAAGGTCTTGGCAAAGGAGTCAAAAGTTTCAAAGAAGGAATCAATGGAATCGAAAAAATATAAACGGAGAAGAAAAAGAAAGTAGTAAAGAATAACTTTAAAAAGCGAGTTTATGGATGATAAAAATGATAAGTCATTTTGGGATCATCTTGAAGATCTGCGTTGGATGTTATTTCGCTCTATTATAGGCTTGGTATGTTTTACACTCCTAGCTTTCTTCTTGATGCCTCATATTTTTGACAGTGTTGTAATGGCTCCTTGTAATGGAAATTTTTTTCTATACAGTTTATTTTGCAATCTTAGTAAGTATACGACATTACTTCCTGATTTTTGCAATGAGTCTTTTCATGTAGAGGTGGTCAATATAAAATTAACATCACAATTCTTTACACACATGTCACTGTCTTTTTGGATGGCATTTCTGATTGTTTTCCCTTATATTATATATGAAGTATGGCGTTTTATTTGCCCAGCTCTATATGATAGTGAAAAAAAAGGGATTAAATGGGCATTTATGTTTGGGACAGTCATGTTTTTCTTAGGCTGTGCACTAGGCTATTTCATGGTATTCCCTCTTACTTTAAGATTTTTATATACGTATGAATTAAGTGATAGTATCGTACACCAATTATCATTAGATTCCTATATGGATAATTTTTTAATGTTAATATTCATAATGGGTTTAATTTTTGAATTGCCTTTGCTTTGTGCTTTATTTTCAAAGTTAGGATTTTTTTTAAACAAATCTTTTTTTCTCAAAATACAGAAGGCATGCAATAGTTGCATTGTTAACAGCAGCAGCTTTTATAACACCATCATCAGATCCTTTTACGCTCATGGTTGTTTTTATTCCTATCTATTTTTTATGGGAAATGAGTGCATTCTTAGTAAAACCTGCACCAGAAGAAGAAGAGAAGAAGAAGAACATTAATTGAGTCAGAAGAATAAAAAAAAAAAAATATAGAAATGAATCAAAAAATAAAAGTTGGAATTATCGGATTTGGAAGAATGGGTTCCTTCTATTATGATGCTATGATCGCAAGCAATCAATGGGAGGTTGTTTATATCTGTGACGCAAGTGCAAAAACTAGAGAATATGCTGCTAAGAAAGTACCTTTAGCAACCGTTGTTGCAGACGAAAATATAATCTTTAAAGATCCTTCAATACAGGTTGTGGGTCTTTTTGCCTTAGCAAATTCAAGAAAAGATCAAATAAAGAAGGCTGTAAAATATGAAAAACATATTATATCAGAAAACCAATATCTGATACTATTGAAAACGAATGGGAATTAGTTGATTTAGTCGAAAATAGTAATATTCTATCAACTGTTAATTTATACCTAAGAAATTCTTGGTATCATCATGAAATAAAAAAACATATCAAAAATGGAGAAATAGGAGAGTTGGCTATTCTACGAATATGTCACCTCACGCCTGGTTTAGCACCTGGAGAAGGACATGAGTTTGAAGGTCCATCATTTCATGATTGTGGAATGCATTATGTGGACATTGCGAGGTGGTATACAAACTGTAAATTCAAGAGTTGGAATGCTCAGGCATTAAGAATGTGGAGCTACAAAGAACCTTGGTATCTACAAGTCCATGGTACTTTTGAAAATGGAGTTGTTTTTGACATTACACAAGGTCATGTATACGGACAGTTATCAAAAGAACAGACTCATAATTCCTACATCGACATTATTGGAACAGAAGGAATAGTTAGAATGACACATGATTTCAAAAAAGCTACAGTGGAACTGTATGGAACAACTAGAACGATAAAAGATGAAAGACCGTTTGGAGGAAAAAATATGGATGTTCTCTGTAAAAAATTCGCTGAATCCATTAGAACAGGTAAAGAGAAATTCTGATTTACCTTCTTTTAGAGACTCTGCAATTTCGTCGGAGTATGCGTGGACTTTCCTTGAAGATGCTAAAAAAAACGATCTACCATTAATTGGAGAGTCTCAAACTTTGGATAAAATTTTAGAGAGAAGAAGAACCATGAAAAATGGATATGGACTATTAAAACAAAATATTTAACTAAAAAAACCAAAAAATTATGTCTGATTTATCAAGAAGAAAATTTTTGAAAACAGGAGCTTTAGCTGTGGCTGGATTAACTGTTGTACCTAGTACTATACTAGGAAAAACTTTGGTCATGTGGCACCAAGTGACAAATTGAACATCTTAGGAATAGGTGTTGGAGGAAGAGGTGCAGGTGTACTTCGAGCTATGAACTCTCAAAATATTATTGGGCTTTGTGATGTGGATTCAAAGTATGCTGCTGGTACATTTAAAGAATATCCTAAAGCTAAACAATATAAGGATTTTAGAAAAATGTATGATGAGATGGGCAAATCTGCTGATGGAGTTATGATTGCTACGGCAGATCACACTCATGCTATCATTGCAGCACAAGCCATTACAATGGGTAAAGGTGTATATTGTGAAAAACCTCTGACACATACAGTATATGAATCTCGATTATTAACAAAACTTACTGAAAAACATCAAGTTGCCACTCAAATGGGTAATCAAGGTGCCTCTGCAGAAGGTGTAGCACAAATTTGTGAGTGGATATGGGATGGACAAATTGGAGAGGTCACAAAAGTGGAAGCTTTCACAGATAGACCAATTTGGTTACAAGGACAAAATATACCTCCTCCCAAAAGGTGCCTAAAACTTTAGATTGGGATTTAGTTTTTAGGACCAGCTAAGGATCGTCCATACAGTGACCTTTATACTCCATGGAACTGGCGTGGATGGTGGGATTTTGGAACAGGTGCTTTAGGAGATATGGCTTGTCATATTTTGCATCCAGTATTCAAAGGCCTGAACTTGGGTTATCCAAACAAAGTACAAGCTAGTTCTACATTACTACTGACACAATCAGCTCCTACAGCTCAATCTGTAGAATTGATTTTTCCAGCTAGAGACAATATGCCTAAAGTTGCAATGCCAGAAGTATCAGTACACTGGTATGATGGTGGAATAAGACCTGATAGACCAGCAGGTGTACCAGCTAACAAAAATCTGAATGATGAAGGTGGAGGTGTAATTTTCCATGGAACAAAAGACACGTTGATTTGTGGTTGTTATGGTGTTAGACCATGGTTAGTTTCGGGAAGAAAGCCTAATAGCCCTAAAACAGTGAAACGAGTAACAACTTCACACGAAATGGATTGGGTACGTGCTTGTAAAGAAAGTCCAAAAAATAGATTAGAAGCAAAATCTACATTTATTGAAGCAGGACCATTCAACGAAATCGTGGTAATGGGTGTGTTAGCAGTGAGACTTCAAGGACTTAATCAAGTTCTACATTGGGATGGACCAAACATGAAGTTTACCAACATAGATCCAAATGCAACAATAAAAACTGTGATAAAAGATGGATTTACAATAAAAGATGGTCACCCGAGCTTCAATAAAGATTGGACTGAACCAGTTAATGCTCAGGCTTATGCTCAAGAGATGATAAAACATACATATAGAGATGGATGGAAATTACCAGACATGCCACGTTAACAATAATAAAATTCATAAATAAATAAAAACATGAGAAAAATAAAATTAACAATTGGTTGTTTGCTACTTTTTGGACTAATGAGTTCTTGTACAAAAAAATGGTGAAAAACAGAAACAACTCAAGAAACTTCAAAAACAAAAGTTGAAACGGTCCAAGAAAGTAAAGTACCAGAATACAGAGTATTGAATAATCCTCAAATAGATTTATCAAAATTCAAAAAAGATAAAGATGGGTTCATCGTTTTATTTGATGGAAAAGATCTAAAGGTTGGAGAGGATATGGAAAAGATTTTATTCCTAGTAGGTGGACTGTAGACAATGGAGCTATCAAATTCACTGGTTCTGGTGGAGGTGAAGCTCAAGGCAGTGAAGGTGGAGACCTTATTTTTGCTCATAACTTCAAAAACTTTGAATTAGAATTAGAATGGAAAGTTGCTAAAGGATCAAACTCAGGAATATTTATTCTAGCTAGAGAAGTGGAAGCTAAAGAATCCAGAAGGAAAATGGAGAATGGAGCCAATTTATATATCTTCTCCCGAAGCTCAAGTTTTAGATAATGAAAATCATCCAGATGCAAGATTGGTGTGGATGGTAATAGAAAATCAATGTCATTCTTTATGATATGATACCTGCTAAACCTCAAAATTCAAAGCCATTTGGAGAATGGAACAAAGCTACAATACTTGTATTTAAAGGAACTGTTTTACACTCTCAAAATGGAAAAAACGTGGTAGAGTATCACTTATGGACCCCTCAATGGACTGACATGCTACAAGCTAGCAAGTTTAGTCGAAAAGGCTTGGCCTTTAGCATTTGAATTACTAAACAATGTAGGTGGACCAAACCACGAAGGTTATATCGGTCTTCAAGATCATGGTGATGATGTATGGTTTAGAAATATACGTGTAAAAGTATTAGACTAAGCTTTTTATACTCATTTGAAGATTAACTTCATCTTATTCTAAGGAATAAGATGAAGTTTTTTTGTACACTAAAAACAAAAATCCTTTTCAAGCAAAACAAATAAAAGTTTTAGTATTGGGTAAAATATCATTAATTTTGCATGATTAAGGTTGAATATAATATTTAGCTAAAATCAAAAAAGCTTCAATTTTATTTTGTATGAGGTCTAGAAGTACCATCATTTTATCGATTCTTATTGTTTTAGTTTTCATTTTGTTTGCTTATGATATGACTATCGGCTCTGTACAAATTCCAATCAAGGATATTTGGTTGGCTCTGACAGGGGGAGATTGTTCTGTAGAAACAAAATCAATAATACTCAATTTTCGTCTGATCAAAGCAGTTGTAGCACTGTTTGTTGGAGTTGCGTTGGCTGTAAGTGGATTACAGATGCAAACACTCTTTCGAAACCCTTTGGCTGGTCCGTATGTATTAGGTATTAGTTCTGGGGCAAGTTTAGGTGTTGCTCTATTCATCTTAGGAGCTCCATTACTAGGTGTGTCAGCGAACTCATTACTATCTACTTTGGGGATAGCAGGGTCGGCTTGGATTGGCTCTGCCCTTGTATTAGGTATTATTGCGATAGTGAGCCAGCGTATTAAAGATATCATGGTAATATTGATCCTAGGAATGATGTTTGGGTCTGCTATTGGAGCTATAGTTCAAATACTTCAATACCTAAGTAATGAAAACTCTCTAAAATCATTTATCATCTGGACAATGGGCTCATTAGGAGACATCACAACTCTTCAGTTATCTTTATTGATTCCAACTGTGATAGTTGGTTTATTGTTAGCTGTAGCAGTGATCAAACCATTGAATATATTACTTCTTGGAGAAAATTACGCTCGGACAATGGGCTTAAATATTAGACGATCTAGGACACTAATATTTTTATCCACTACCCTACTTTCTGGTACTATTACTGCATTTTGTGGTCCGATCGGTTTCATTGGATTAGCTGCTCCTCATGTCGCTCGCATTATTTTTGCAAATGCTGACCATCGCATTCTACTTCCAGGAGCGGCCTTATGTGGTGCATCTATGATGCTCGTATGTGATATTATATCCAAAACATTTGTCTTACCTATCAACTCTATTACAGCACTTATGGGAATACCAATTGTGATATGGATAGTGATCAGAAATAAAAACCTAATGTGATGATTGAATTAAAAGATTTGACAATCGGATATAATACGAATGTATTAATCAAAAATATAAGTATTAATATTCCCCTGGACAGTTAATCGCATTATTAGGAAGGAATGGTAGTGGTAAATCGACTTTATTAAAAGTTATATCAGGATTGGACAAACCTCAAAAAGGCAATTTGTCGCTTAACAAATGTGATATAAATAAGATTAATAGTGACCAATTAGCCAAAACAATATCATTTGTAACTACTGAAAGAATACGTATATCTAACCTCAAATGTAAGGATGTAGTATCACTTGGCCGGACACCATATACCAACTGGATCGGAAACTTACAAGATGAAGATATACGCATAATAAATCACTCACTAGAACTTGTTGGGATGCAAGATTATGCAAATCGGACAATGGATAGTATGTCAGATGGAGAATGTCAAAGAATTATGATAGCGCGTGCACTTGCTCAAGACACTCCAATCATCATTCTAGATGAACCTACTTCTTTCCTCGATTTACCTAATCGTTATGAACTTTGTTCGCTCCTTCAACAATTGGCTCATAAACAAAATAAGTGTATCTTATTTTCTACTCACGAGCTAGATATTGCCCTCACCATGTGTGATAGCATTGCACTGATAGATAAGCCTCACTTACACTATATGTCTACCAAAGAAATGATAGCTAGTGGGCATATCGAAAGATTATTTAGTAGTACATCTGTGAGTTTTGATGCTGCTAATTGCACTGTCAGATTGAAGTAAGCAATTTAAAGTAAATACTTACTCTCTTTTTCTACTCTTTCGCAATTTGATAGAAAAATATTTTTCTCGGCTTTAAACACAAAAAAGACGCTTATTACAGCGTCTTTTCTATTTTAATTAGTGATCCGACCAGGATTTTTTAGTTTTCGTTCATCTCTACAGAGCTTTTTAGCGAATATTTTTCGACTACTAATACAGAGGTTTATTTGTGTTTTAAAACTTCTTCCAACTCTAAAGGGTTATTCCATATAGAATCTATTAAATTCATAACCTCATGACCAGTGTTATTAAAATATACTTTTTCTCCATACACATTCAAATGACCTCCATCATAATACATTATAGTGTCTTTATAAAAAGGAGCATCTGCGAATGTCTTATCTTTTGTTATATCTAAATAATGACAATTAGTATACAACTTCAAAGTATCAATTATTGCCTGATCTTTGGGATAGAGTACATCATAATGATTTCTTTTTAGATCTATCCTTAATATAACTTTTATTTATCCTAAGGGGGTTTTTATCTAATCTCGGATAATCTGATAAAACAATCAGAGATTGATGTGGTTTTATTTTCTTTACCAAAATATTAACTATGGATGATCTCCATAACTGAGTAGGGCTAATATATATTGATAAAATGATAATATCACTTTTTTCAATTTCAGATTCTGAAATTTTGGATAATTTTTTATATTTATTAAAAGCATCTTCTGTTAGAAAAAAAGATCTATCTAATCCATCAATCGGTGCATATGTTGAATTTGAGATTACATGAATTGGTAAATTATATTTCTTTCCTAAAAGATCAAAATAATAAGACATAGTTAATGCATGACTATCGCCAACTAAAAATATTTTAGGGCAATTAGGACTACCAATAGAGTCTCCTATTACTCCAACGCTTTTAAAGGATGCATCAAAATGAGAGACTCCAAATGTGGCTTGAGTATATTTTTCAGGGATAGATCGAGGAGTGTTATTTTTATCTCTAATAAATATATAACAAACTAGATTTATAGAAAGAAGTATAACTAGGAAAATCCAGAATAAAATATTCATTTTTTTCTCAAAAAAGTCTCTATACAATAATACGAAATTAGTGACAATACTATGGTCAATAAAACAACTAGCATTATTTGATTAAAGGTAAAAATAGAAGTACTATAATAATATCGAGTAAAAGCCATAATTGGCCAGTGCCAAAGATATATAGAGTAAGATAAATTACCTATGAAAAACAACGTTTTACATGATAAAATCGTTCTTATGCAATTGCTTGGAGATATTAATAATAATGCTGTAGCCAAGCAAGGAAGGAAAGCTAAAAATCGGGGAAGCTAGAATTTTCATTTATAGTAATAAAACAAATAAATAAAGACAATATACAAATGCCACTGATGAAAGAGGCATACTTCTTAATAATTTTGTTGTTGTTCCATTGTTGATAAAATAGGCTTGCAATCACGCCAATAAAAACTCAGGTGTTCTAGCCAATAAGGAAAAGTATATTTCACTTTTATTGTTATTAAATACTTCGATAGTGCCATAAGTAAACAATATAATTGTCATGATAAATAACGCTACAGCTTGCCATTTTCTTTTAATGAAAAATAATAGAAATGGTAGGAATAAGTAAAATTGCATTTCAACAGCTAGCGTCCATGTATGTAGAAATGGATTCTCACTATTCTTAGTTCCAAAATAAGTATCAAGAGACGAAAAATATTCATTTGATTGAAATACTATAGACCAAAAATAAGATTTCTTTAAATTCTCAAAATCCGTTTCTAAAAATAACTGATAACCTATTATACCAATAACAAAAAAGAAGAACGAAGTAGGCAGGTACAATCCTTTTAATTCTACTTTGATAAAAATCAATAAATGAGAATTTATTTTTATCTATTTTACTAAAACAAATAGATGATATTAAAAATCCGGATATAACAAAAAAAATATCTACCCCTATGAATCCTCCGGGGAAGCCAATTTGGATTTAAGTGAAAAAGGAAGACTGACAAAACAGCAATAGCCCTCAAACCCTGTATATCATAACGAAATTCCATTCAGTATTTATCTTTTAATCGTTTTTTCTACTCGAACCTCTAGTTGTAATAGTCTAACTTCTTTCTTCTTCTCCTCAATAAGTAGTTCTTTTCTGTTGTATATGTATCGAATACTAAAGTTTTCCATTTTTGTTCCCACACAATATTATTCTGTCACCATTATATCATTCAGTAACAAAAATCGAATAAATCTAATAGAATCAAGTTGTTAAAAATAGTCAACAAAACACGCCTGAAAACTCCTATATAACTGTATATAAGCAAAAAAAGACACTTATAAAAGCGTCTTTTCTATTTCAACTAGTGATCCCAAACACCCGCCTCACATATTAAACAACTAGTAATCAACACCTAACAAACTCGACATTATCGCATGATACCGATTAGGTACCTCGGTTTAAAAATGTGATCCTAATATTGATCCTGACAGCGCTCTGTCTGCGTAGATTTTGTATGACAAATATACTCGTTATTAATCAGATTACAAATAAATATTGTACTGATTTTATATGTCTTCCACCCGAAAATCTTGCTAATTCTAACTGCTCAGTTTTGAGTATCTACTTCATTCGCTCTATCGTAGAATTTCATAAGGCATTTTACCATTATCTTAATATTTATTACAAAAATCTGAAATATCTTAGAATTTGGCGTTATTATATAATGTTATTTGTCAAACTATTTGTTGAAATTTAGTACTAACTCAGCAATTTCATCATAAATCAGTTTATACTTATTAGTATCTAAACCAAGCTTTTTAGCTAGCACAAAGATATCTTCTTTTTCAGGTTTTCCTTTTCCATTTATTGTTGTAGTGTGATATCCATTAAAACCTTCATTGGGAAGAATATCACAAGCTGGAGATAGTTTTCACCCTTTATTCTTCAGTAGGAATGCCAGTTTTAGCACGATACATAACACTGAATTCTTGGCTTTCTATTTGCGAAAGTAAGTTTTCTACATCTGTCTTTAATTGGGTAACATACTTTTCCATGATTGTAAATAAATTTAGTTAATAGTTCTCCATTCTTATTGGAGCTTATATCTGATCTTATTTATTATCTAATTGGCTTATGAAAAAGAATATTACATTCAATTACCTCCTCAAAACTTCTCTATCTCTTTCTCAAATATCTTCTTCCATTTGCTTATTGTGTTTCTACTTAATCCATACAATCTTGCTATTTCAATATTATACAATTGATTATCATACTGATATCGAAGTATTTCTAAAATACTTTTTTTATCATAAGCACGATATTTTTTGCCAATTGCTCTATTGTCATTCTCGTTGTGATGTCCAAAGAGAATATCGTTGATACGAATCACATCGATAGCTATCCACCTTTTTTTCTTTAAAAATTCATTGCAAAGCTGTATTTTTTCGGGATACTTGTCATGTATCATATCCGTATATAGCTTCTGATAGTTTGGTCTATTATAGTTCATTGCTTTTGGTATTTGTCTAACCATCTTAATATCGTTGTTTGTGGGATGTTGTACCGATCTTGTACCTGCCGGCAAGTTTGCTTACCAGCCTGTACTAATTCAACGAGATAGAGAATGATTTCTGGTGTATAGATATTTTTTTTCAACTCGGGCGAAGCTGTATTTGGCTTTTGGGTTTATTTTGCCTGTGTTCTTTCTGGGAGGATGTTTGGCGAATAGAGAATCAGGTGTTGGCTATAAATACGAAAGAAATCGTATTTCAAGAGTTTGCTCCAGCGTAAAATGATGTCGCTATCTAACGACTTTTGCTTATACATTTCTTCGACCTCGTCGGTGCTCACATCCAGAAATTTGGCAGCTCGCTCTATTGTCACCTCACACTCTTGCATACGCAACTCAATGAGCTTTCCTAGATGAATATTTTTGTAGTTTCCTAACATAAGTTTTTATTTCAAATTTTTTATCGGTTGGCTTTGTTGTTTTTGATTAGCTTTCTAGTATCTGTAAACAAGGTGTAAGCAAGCTAAAGTCTTATATAAAAACACGATAGGTGCTAATTTTTCTTGTTCCTTGCTCACTTTTCACTATTTGGCTAAAATGCAATTATTTCAAAATTAACGTAACAGACTATCTAATAGAAATATACATCCAATCTATCTTATTGACTTTTTTCGATTTACTAGGGGTGCCCTACACCCTAAAGGTGTAACGTGAGCAAGCCTGCTATCGCGGGGGCTTGCCATCACCACCGCTCAGCCCAACCGAGCCTTACGGCGACGGTTAAATGGGCAAATTGTCGAATCGTCAAATTGACCGCACATCAATCTTTCTTGCAACGGACACTGTTCAAGTTGACTCGATACGTATAAGTATGATAGACATGAGTGTCATCGTAGCTCATAAACCGAGTCCACGCGAATTCGGTACTCTCGCCACTAGACGACCATAAATTTATGCGTCTGCCCAATCGACTACGTTTTTATTAACGGCGCGGCCCGCAAGCAGTACTCCGAAGCCGCCTTTGCCCATGGAAGACATTACATTAGATGCGCCATTAGGGAGAGCAGTATAACTCGGAACAGGACAAACATCTTTCATGGCTTGCCCATCAGTAGTGCCACGCCAGCCAATTGCTCCGACGGTAATGGTACCAGCACCATTTGGTATATTTGCATATTGGCTGGTATAGGTTTCTATTTCTTGTTCGAGCTGAGTCCATTCTGCATCGCTAGGTAAGTGCCAACCATTGGGGCATATACCCTGTATCTTGGCAGTTTGGGGCGATGCCTGCTCCTCGCCATCGCTGATATTAGCCTGCCCTGTTGTATTTAATTGTGTACCATTGAGTGCATATCGCCCCTTGCCATTGGTAGCAGCAGCCCAATTGTAGAGCAAACCGATGCGTTTGTTGTTGCTATAAGTGGTAGCGGAGGTGTATTAGGGTAACACCAGAGAGGATTGGCGTAGTCGTTTCCTGCATTCGGACCTGCTGGATTGGATTTAAAATATTTATCATCCCCTGTGCGCTGAGCAGGAGTGGCAGATGATGCATAACTAGTAGCAGCAAGGTTGACAATCATCCAACGACCAGCAGTGCCAAAGTCCGAAGAGATAAAGAGATTGCTGTTTTGATCTTTATGAAGCTGATAGCCGTTTTTTTATAGCCGAAGAACCACCTTGTGCATCGGTTACAGCAGCTATTTCGGCAGGAGTGTAACCAATCCGTGCAGCCCATTCTTCAAGTGTCGGGTCGTTGGTATTTGTGCAGTTGATAATGGAAACATTTACGTCATCGAAGCGTTTTGTTGTAGCAGTGTCTTGAAAAGTGATAATAGCATTGTAGTATTTTTGACTAGCTAACGTAGTATAACTAAAGGCTTGGTTAGGTGGTGTACTATTGTTCTTCAATTCTTGTCCATTTTCTGAGCCTATGGCTGGCGTAGAGGAAGCTAATACGTTGTTAGGGTCTATTAGGGTAGTTTTCCACACCGCATTACTCTGCACATCGAAGTTGCCACTAGCAGCTGTAGTATAAACTATCTGGCTATTGCTAAACTGATTATTTGCCTTTAGTGCATAGTTGGTCTGGTTGAGGATGACAAAATCCTCTTGTCCACAATCGGTAGCGAGGTTGGTAAAAGCAATTTTGCTTTGCTTGCTTTGCCAAGGGCTAGCAGGATTGATCGTCATCGCCGTGGGTAATATCGTCATTGTGTAGGGAGAAGTTCCCACAGTACCAGTTGTAGTAGGACTGGTCAGTCCTACGGTAGTAGCTCCTGCCCAGCCCGTGGTTGGGTCTGTATCGGCAGCAATGTTCCATGTAGCCGAAGTACTGCTACCACCCCATGTCACAATCAGGTCTTGTGCTGTTATAGCTCCACGTGCATCCTGTCCGCTAGGTAGATCAAAAGTAAGTTTGGCTAAGGGTGGGCTTAAAAGTATTCTCTTTATTGAGAGTTTGCCATGCAACACCATCCCATATATACAAACCTTGTCCCAAGCCAATACATTTATTAACATTGTAGACCCACAAACCCGTATGCGCCATTTTATCGCTAGTGCTGGGTGTATTGGCAGCATCTGCGTTAGTGTACATTGGTTTAGTTCATCCAAGTCAGTTAACTCTACGCGAGGCATTGCTAAGCCTTTTATTGGCATTCACCAGTGGGTCGGTAGTGGTAGGCGTAACATTCTTTAGTTGCAGCAATACTCCTTTTTCAGGAGCTTCGCCAGAGCCAATCGTCACCTGAGAGCTTAGTCCACTTGTAGATGCAAGTAAGACACTGATTAGAGAAACTTTAAGTAATTGTTTTTTCATTTGTCGTTTGCTAGTTTATGTGTTTATTTTTTATTTTTATAACTATAAAATTTATACTTTGTAGTGTGATTTTAGATTGTCTCCTTTTTATTTACTCGTTCTAACACTTGCTAAGTGGTAGAATAAACATCAACATTTGTATATGTGGTAGTTAAGCGTATCAATTCGATATTTGTCAAACACTTAATACATCAAGATAAAAGTTGAATAGATGAGATACTGGTATAATAGATTGTATAACAGTAATTTATAGAGTTAAGGTGTGTTACTTGTTTGATACAATTTGTCAAACGGAGTATAATATACTGATTGGCAATATATTGAAGTACTAACGAGACCTTGTAATAGTTATCTCAACTAAAAAATAATTAAAGCGAGCGAAGATAAAATATTGAAAAATAGTTTTATTTTCAAAAAAAGATTAAATTTGTAGAGAATATGATCGTAATGTTCTGCCACTTAGCAAGTAATAGAATAACACATCCTACTATTCGATCAAAGAGGAAGTGTTTTTCTTACTTTTTTTTTGTTATTCTGTTTTGTTTTCACTTTTTTTCTGTTTGCTTCTTTTTATTGCACCAATTTGCTTTTTCTATTTCGCATTATTTTCGATGTGAGTTGCGTCAAGCACACAAACATGCAGCCCCAAGATTTAGGCTTGCAACATCAAATTAATTAAAAATAAAAAGTAAAGAAGTAGTTACAAGGTACAATAATTGCTCGTATAGCTATACAACTGTGGTGGCGCTTGTACCAAACGACTGACCTGTTCACTGAGCTTGTCAAGCAGATCCCGCCCAATGGAGTACCTTTTTTTGTACTAAATTGAGCACGTTCACCATTAATAGTGATGCGAGCCATAATAGGAACTAGACCATTTGTGAAAGGTCTACTCTTTTCACATAAAATAGAAATGTAAATGTTGATTTCATAATCTTCTCATTTTTATTGTTTGTAAAAATAGATTTTATTAACAAAATTACAGAAAACAAAGCGGAATCAATTCACAACAAATGAGCAAATTAAGCCTTGACTCGGTACCATTTTACAACTTTCCGTTTAGGTACCGAATGGCTATCTTTGGCTGAAATTGACTAGTAGAGATAAAAAAATATCTCTAAACTATTTATTTAGAGATATTTGTATTATTTCGGCGTTGAACTGGCTCTTAAGTTCTGTGCCTAAAGTGATCCGACCAGGATTCGAACTTTCGGGACCCTCAGCTTAGAAGGCTGATGCTCTATCCAGCTGAGCTACCGGACCATCATTAATTTCGAATGCAAAGATAGAGAGTTTTTTTTAATATCCAACTAAAAATCAAAAAAACAGAGAATAAAATATGACTAAAAACACCGACATATAAGCAACTTCCTATCAAATAGCCTTTTAACAGATAGGATAAAATTACAATCTTTGTATGTATACAAGCCTGTTTGAGTAATCTAAAACAAATGAATGTTTAAAGTTGTCAAAAAAAGACAATTATAAAAGTTAAAATTAAATATAATAACTAATTTTGGAGAAACATTCTATAGTTAGGAAGTAAAGTAACAACTATTTATTAGGTTTTGTTGTTTACACAACAAAGACTGTAAACTTATATTTATGAATAAAAAATCAGTAATCTTTATTTTTTGTTGGGATGCATTTTATATGCTTGTGACAAGACAGAAGTGAAATTACCCATTGTAAATGTTGAAAATCTAGAAACAGAAAACATTAATATCTATGGAGATTATGTAGGGTTGATTAAGGCATCCAAAGATGTTGAAGTCCATGCTAGAGTCGAAGGTTTTTTGGAAAAAATGAATTTCAACGAAGGTAAAAAAGTAAAAGCTGGAGAGGCACTTTTCTATATTAACGATAGACAATATAGGGCCCAAGCAGATAAAGCAAAGGCTCAACTTGCGAAAGATGAAGCTCAAGAAGCCAAAGCAAAAAGAGACTTAGAACGTATAAAACCCTTGTACGAGCAAAATGCAGCTAGTCAGTTAGACTTAGATAATGCTTTGGCTGCTTATAATATAGCAAAGGCTAATGTAGCAATGAGTAAAGCTGATCTAGATCAAGCTAATCTCGAATTGAGTTATACAGTTGTCAGATCTCCAATTGATGGATATATGGGGCAACGTAAAGTAGATATTGGTTCTTTGGTTGGCAACTCTAAATCTTCGATGCTAGCAAAGGTCGTAAACCGTGATACTGTATTGGTTGATTTCAAACTGACTGCAATGGACTACCTAAAAAGTCAAAGAAAAGACATTCATTTAGGAGAACAAGACTCGACTAGGTCTTGGCAACAACTTGTGGAAGTTACTCTGGCAGATAATACTGTATACAATGAAAAAGGAGTTGTTGATTTTGCTTCTCCATTAGTAGACCCTCAAACTGGTACATTTGGTGTTAGAGCAGAGCTACCGAACCCTCAACAAATTTTATTACCTGGACAGTTTACAAGAGTAAAACTGCTATTAGATGTTATCGAAAATGCAGTGGTTATACCACGTAAAAGCACTTATTATAGATAAAGGTGGAACTTACGTATTTGTAATACGCCCTGACAGTATTGCTGAAAAGAGGTTTATAGAAGTTGGCTATGAAAGAGACAATATCTTAGAGGTAAAAAGAGGATTAGATGTCAAAGAAAGAATTGTGACTGAAGGTTATCAAAAAATTGACACATGGGATGAAGGTTATTCCTGAGTTAAAATCTCATGAAAGTAATTTTAGCAAAGTGAAAGAGGAGGCTGAAAATGAAAAATAATATTTTTATAGATAGACCTATACTGTCTATGGTATTGTCTATACTAATAGTAATACTAGGTATTATTGGTATAATGGCGTTACCGATTGAACAGTATCCACAAATCACTCCCCCTATTGTGAAAGTGAGTACAAGCTACCCTGGTGCCAATGCGACAACAATGTCACAAGCAGTAGCTACGCCGCTGGAGCAGGAACTCAATGGTACTCCTGGTATGTTGTATATGGAGTCGAGCAGTACTAACGCTGGAAGTTTAACAGTGACAATAACCTTTGATCCGAGTGTTGATACTGATCTTGCTGCAATAGAGGTGCAAAATAGAGTGAAGCTGGCAGAGAGTAGACTTCCTGCTGAGGTTATTCAGAATGGTATCACAGTAGAAAAACAAAGTCCAAATCAGTTGATGACAGTTTCTCTAACTTCTACAGATGCCAAGTATGATGAAATATATTTGAGTAATTATGCAACTATCAATGTAATTGATGTTTTAAGGCGTATACGGCATCGGACGTATATCTAATGTAGGTGGAAGATATTATGGGATGCAAATCTGGGTATATCCCGATAAAATGGCAAGTTTTGGACTAACAGTTAAAGACTTGCAAGCAGCTTTGAAAGATCAAAACAGAGAAGCTGCAGTAGGAGAATTTGGAAAACAACCTATATCTGGTATTGATGTTGCAATACCAATCACTGCACAAGGTCGACTATCTTCGGTATCTGAATTTGAGGATGTCGTAGTAAAAGCTAGTCCAGATGGATCTTTTATTAGAATGAAAGATATTGCTAGAGTCTCTTTGGAAGCTGCATCATATAATACGGAAAGTGAATTGAATGGCGAAAATGCGGTAATTCTCACAATCTATACATTACCAGGGGCAAACTCTATAGAAATAGGAGAACAAATCAATGCCGAAATGGAAAGATTATCCAAAGACTTTCCTGAAGGAATCAGTTATTTGATCCCATTCGATGTTACAACTTATATCAATGAGTCTATTCATGAAGTATATAAGACATTGTTTGAAGCATTGTTTTTAGTGATTGTTGTTGTATTCCTTTCTCTACAAAGTTGGAGAGCTTCTTTGATACCCATCGTTGCAGTTCCCATCTCATTGATTGGTACGTTTGCTTTTATGCTAGTAATGGGATATTCTTTGAATATGCTCACCCTTTTGGGATTGATTCTTGCCATTGGAATAGTCGTCGATGATGCAATTGTGGTGGTGGAGAATGTGGAGCGTATCATGGAAACTCAGCACTTATCTCCTAGAGAAGCAACTCATGTAGCTATGAAAGAACTTACGGGAGCTTTGATTGCAACATCTCTTGTCTTAGGGGCTGTGTTTGTCCCAGTGAGTTTTCTAGAAGGTATAGTGGGTTCGATGTATAGACAATTCTCAATTACGATTGTGGTGTCTGTACTCATATCATATGTGTTTTGTCGCATTAACGTTAAGTCCTGCAATGTGTGCGATATTATTACGTCCGCACAATCCAGATGAAAAAGAAGAATAAATTTTTCACATATATCAATAACGTAATCAATAAGGGGAATACAAAATATGGTAAAATATTGAGTCGAATATTGAAAAACCCTAAAAGAATCATAGGTTTATTTGGTATGGCACTTGTCCTTATTTTTGTTCTCAATAGATTTGTTCCAACAGGATTTGTCCCCGCAGAAGATCAAGGTTATTTTACAGTGGAATTAGAATTACCTGAAGGAACTACACTAGAGCGAACAAGAGAGATTACAGATCGAGCTATAGACTTTTTGAATGATCATGAATCTGTAGAATATGTACAGAGTGTAGTTGGAAGTGGACCACGTACGGGAACAAATCAAAGTAGAGCCAATCTAACTGTGGTGTTGAAGCCTTGGGAAGAAAGATCACAAAGTGTTGAAGAGGTGATGGCAGATGTGAGAGAAGAATACTATAATTATCCTGAAGTTCGTGCTTATTTGTCTATGCCTGCTGTAATATCAGGACTCGGAAGTGCTGGTGGTATAGAATTTAAGCTACAAGCAAAATCAGGAGCAAGTATGGAAGATTTAGCTCTCGCTGTTGATTCTTTCAATGTTTATGCTGGGCAGTCTCCACAGCTACAAAGTGTATCTTCTGCATTGCAATCCAATATACCTCAATTATATTTTGATGTCAATCGAGATCAAGCGATGCAATTAGGAATACCTTTAGCTGATATTTTTGCAACTCTCAAAGCTTATTTAGGATCTATATATATCAATGACTTCAATATGTTCAATCGTATATATCGCGTATATATACAAGCAGATGAAAACTTTAGAAAAAGTGAAGGTGATTTGAATTTATTTTTCGTGAGAAGTTCAAGTGGGCAAATGGTTCCTTTATCTGCATTAGGTTCGTTAAAATATACAACTGGAGCTGGTAATATCACACGATTCAATATGTATACATCTTCATCTATGCAAGCAAACCCTCATGCAGGAGTTAGCTCAGGTAAAGCAATGGATGAAATAGAATCAATAGTAAGAAATAAGTTACCAGAAAACATATCAGTGGCTTGGAGTGGCTTATCTTATCAAGAAAACAAAGCTTCCGGTCAGACTGGAATGGTGTTTTTTCTAGTAGTTTTATTTGTATTCCTTTTCTTATCTGCTCTATACGAAAGTTGGACAGTTCCATTAGCAGTTATACTCTGTATACCAGTTGCTTTTACTCGGAGCTTATTTGGGAGTATTTGCTACTGGACTAACGAATGACATTTATTTTCAGATTGGTCTGGTAACCCTCATCGGTATGGCGGCAAAGAATGCAATCTTAATCGTAGAGTTTGCTAAACAACAGGTAGATGCTGGTGAAAGTCCTATGTTTGCAGCTTCGGAAGCGATCCGTTTGCGTTTTCGTCCAATCTTGATGACTTCTTTGGCATTTGTATTAGGAATGGTACCTCTTGTGCTATCTACTGGACCTGGTGCAGGAAGTAGACATTCTATAGGTACAGGTATCTTCTTTTGGGATGATATTCTCTACATTGTTAGGTACATTGATCGTTCCTTACTTTTTTGTAATGATCTACAAACTCAAGAATAAATTCAATATTCCAGATATTAATTTCAAAGCTGTACCAAAAAAGTCGCTAAGTTGATTAAGAAAAAGAAATAAGTTCTAAGAACTTTTTTATAGGCTGACGCATGAATATTATCAATGTTAGTTAGAAGTTCAAAACACAGTATTAATTTCGGCATTTATGTGAAAAAAATATGAAAAATAAATATATATACATAGGAATTTGCATCTTAATATTACTGATTCCATCGTGTAAAATAGGTAAAACATATAAGAATCGAGTTGGCAGATATGCCTACAACATTTGAGGATTCTACAAGTCTAAATGTAGACTCTTTGCAAATACTCTCCGATATAGGTATTAGTACAATGTATCCTGACACAATATTGCAAAATCTGATAGAAAAAGCTTTGTTCTATAACCGAGACTTGAAAATAGCAGAAGGCCAAATCAAAGAAATGCTAGAGACTAATAAAATTAGTAAAGCTAACTTATTACCTGACCCAGGCTTAGAGTTAGGGTTTCAACGCGAAATATATGATTATAAATCAAGTAGTACAAAAGTAATAGGTCGTGCTACAGTATCATGGGAAATTGATATTTGGGGCAACTTGAGATGGCAAGATCAAGCTACATTTGCTTCATATATGCAAAAGGTGGAAGCTAAAAAAGCTCTACAACTTACATTGATAGCAGAAGTAGCTCAAACTTATTTTGAACTTTCGTCCTTAACTAAAGAATTGGCAATCGTTAGGCAAACGTTGAAAGCAAGGCAAGATGGAGCTCAATTTGCGAAACTAAGATATGAAGGTGGTTTGACTTCGGAGATACCTTATCGTCAGGCACTGGTGGAGCTTTCTCGTACAGAAACACTTGTACCTAATTTAGAAAAACAAGTGAAAACAACAGAATATGCTTTATCTATTTTTGATTGGTGAGTACCCTTCTGCATCTCTATTTCAGGTAGGAGATTTGAACACTATACCAAATGTTGCATCTTTGCCAGCTGGCTTACCCTCTGAAATATTAAAAAGGAGACCTGATGTAATAGAAGCTGAACAAATGCTAATAGAAGCTAATGCTAAAGTGGGAGTTGCTTTGACAAGTATTTTTCCAAAATTAACTTTGACGGGTAAAACTGGCTTTGAAAATAATGAATTTGCGAACTTATTGAAAAATCCATCTTCGTGTTTTTTTCACCAACTTGACAGGACCATTATTCAACTACCCTAAAAAACAAAGCTAGATACAAAGGAGCTCAAGCAAATTATGAACAGAAAGTTTATAATTATGAGAAGGTTGTGATGAATGTATTCAAAGAAGTAAATAGTGCAATTATTTCATTCGATAAAGCTAAAGATGTCAGAGAATCTCAAAAGAAACTATATGAGTCTGCACTCTCCTATTACAACCTAGCTCGCTTGCAATATGTGAATGGAGTGGTGAGTTATTTAGATCTACTAGATTCTCAAAGACAGCTATTTGATGCTGAAATAGGACTCAACAAAGCTATTCTCCAAGAGCACACTTCGATGGTTACACTATACAAAGTGTTGGGAGGAGGATTAGAGGTTAGTAAAAGTTGAAAATTTCTAAAATAGCTTCCTTTTTTCAACATCTTAATAGTTGTTTTGCTTAATTTTGCTTAATTTTGTCAAAAATCGAGCAAGAAACACTATCTGTTTAACACTATTATGATAAGAACTTTTTTTTTTCTTTTATGGACTTTATTGTCCTTGTCTACAACTGCTCAAAGTTTGCAGAATGAGGACACAACTCAATCCCGAAAAACAAAACTACTAGAGCGAAGAGCAAAAGCGACAAAAGGTATATCCAACAAACATCAGCGTGGTCTGAATAATGAAAAGCCCTCTGGTTCTATTGCTGTAAATAGAGATGAGAGATATAGCAATATGACACCTGAAGAACTTATCAGAGAGGTATTTTTGAAATCTAATGCTTGTTCCTCTGTCGAAAACATTGAAGTCAAAATCATGAATTGGGATTCTTCCACAGAGAAATGGGGAGAAGATGCTTGCAAAGGTCTAGCGTACTTTGATAGAGCTGACTCTGATTTTCCGATGCAAAATGGATTAGTAATGAGTACAGGAGATGTCAGAGAGATAGAAGGTCCGAACCAACATATAGACGCGTTGAGTGATCATTCAGAAATATATTATTTGGGAGATGAAGATTTACAAAGTATTTTAGATAAATATTCAAGCTCGATAACTAATCCAGGAGGAAAAAAAAAAGGGAAAGTTGAAGATGTTGCAATTATCGAATTTGATTTTATCCCTTCAACTACGCAAATGGAATTTCAATATATTTTTGCTTCTGAAGAATATCCTTGGTTTGTGTTCTCAAAATTTAATGATGTTTTTGGTTTTTTCATTAATGAGATTGGACAAACCGAAAAACAAATATAGCACTACTTCCAACAACTGATAGTCCTTATTATGAAGTATATATCAACAATGTCAATAATGGTTACTATGTTGATAATGAAACTATACCCAATTCACCAGATGCTGTAAACAGACAATATTTTGTACCTAATGTACAAGGTAGTTTAGCCACTGAAATGAATGGCTATACAGTAGTGTTGACAGCAAAGTATGACAATATAAAACCATGTATAAAGTATCATCTCAAACTGGCTCTCGGAAATGTAGGTGATAATGTACTTGGCTCTGCTGTATTCCTCGCAGCCAATAGTTTCGACACTGGTCAAGATATGACAATACATATCAACAATATTGAAGGAGCAAAAGACATGTACATAGGTTGTGACAACAATAAAATAAGAATTCATAGAGCGAATAATTCACAAGGACAAACGATTCAGCAATCATTGGAATATGATGGGACTGCTAAAAATGGAATAGATATAGTAGGACTAGACGATCAACCTTTGCCTACTACAATCACACTTCTTCCTAATATGGAGTATATTGATATACCTTTCAAAGCAACATCAACAGCTAAACCAGACTCGTACCTATCAATTATTTTAAAATGTTTCTGTTCTGAAGTGAATGAACTTAATGAAAAAAGATATACATTCGTCAACATTCAACTATAACATCAATAGAAACGACATCTAGTTGTATTAACGAAAGTAATGGAACAGCTAAAATATCAACTAGTGAAAATAATGCAAATGATATAGAATATTCAATAGATGGAATAACTTGGCAAAACTCTAATCTGTTTACAGACTTAGCTACTGGAAATTATGTAGTAAAAATCAGAAATAAGGGAGGTTGTTCTTCGGATGAAAAGAGTTTTGACATTTTGGATTTGAAAGCTGATGCTGGCCATGATATAACACAACTAGATCAGATTTTTGTAATGAATGGAAATGAACCAGGCTACAAAGAAACAGGTTTGTGGACTTTAGTTAATGATGTAAAAGGTGTAGAAATCAAAAATCCTGAACTTTACAATACTGAAGTAAACTTACCTGTAGAATCAACAGCAATATTACGATGGACTGTAAGTAATGATTTTTGTTCGGCATCGGATGAAATTACACTAGTACGTAATCAAGAATACTTAACAATTGAACTTTTCATTAATGAAGTAGTGCATGATCTTAATACTCGCTATGTTGTAGCTAAAGATTATACTAAAGACTATTTAGACCTCAAAGTTGTAGCATCTCACCCCACAGCTATTATCGAAAATTTACCAGCAACAGCAGATGTTTCGATTCCATCACTAAATAAAATAACTTTTGGAACGATATTTAATAATCAAAAAAGAAACTTATAGTTTCGAAATCGAAAAGCGCTATCAATTTTCAGAACTCATTATTATGCGTTGGGATAATGTCTTGACGGTTATTAATCGCCCAGAGGTATTACATCATGAAGTACTAGCTTATCAATGGTACAAAAACGGTTTGCCTATTACAGGAGCTACTCATCAATCTTACTCTGCGAGTAAAGAAGGCTTAGGCTTAATTGATACTGATAGTTACTATGTGGAGGTGAAAGTGAAGGATAATAATACAGGAGAAGAAAAAAACACTACGTTGTTGGGAAGAAAAAGTGACGCTAAAAAATAATAGAATCATGGCTTACCCAAACCCTGTTAGTCCTAGTGAAATCATAACAGTAAAGGCAGATTTGGAAAATATAACACTCGAGAGAGGAACTATTTACATCTACAATTCCATTGGAAAATTGATTTCAACACAATCTGTCAGTGGAGATATCAATCAAGTAGTTGCTCCAGCTGCCATCGGATTTTATATCTTACGTTTGGTGGCAAATGATGGAATAAAAAGAAGATTTCAAACTTATTGTAAAATAAAGAAACATGAATAAAACATTTTCAATATACATATTAACTTTTATAGTTACTGCTTTTTTTAGCACATTGGTAGCGCAAGATAATACTCCCAAGCACGAATTCAGTTTATGGGGATCAGGAGGACTTTCAACATTAAAGTATAGTCCTAAAATAGGTAGTCAAAAAAAATGGTTTGGGTGGACAAGTTGGACTTGGATACACATTTTTTATTACTCCTCAATGGGGTGTGAGTTCGGGTGCTGAACTATCGTTTCATAAAGCAAAAACGAAACTACATGGACTTACTGGAAATTATGACACGAAAGACTATGAAGGATCTGCTTTTTGATTTTAGATATAAAGTGAACGAATACGAAGATACTCAAACAGCAATGTTTATCAACATTCCTTTGATGATACAATATCAGACTATAGGACGAAGACAATTTTATATTGCTGCAGGAGGTAAGATTGGTATTCCTGTTTCACCAAAATCTAAGATTAACAAATACGATATTCAAACATCTGGCTACTATACTGATGAAAATTATGAATATACTGATGAGTATTATATGGGATTTGGAAAGTTTAATGGAAAGAAAGACAAAACAAACCTAGATTTAAAAGTCAGTTATATGATCTCAGCAGAAGCTGGACTGAAATGGAGAATTGGAGAGCGAAGTAGTCTCTACACTGGTGCTTATCTGGACTATGGCTTAAACAACATTAATAAAACTGTAGCAAATAAAGAACAATTACTAGTGTATAACACTCCCAATCCAACTAACTATGAAATAAATAGCATTCTTGCCGTGAAACAAAAACAAGAATTGGTTGTAAAAAAGATTAATCAGCTGTCTGCTGGAATTAAAGTTAGGTATTCATTTGGAGTCGGAACTTCTAAAAAAAACATAGAAACTGAGATAGTAGAAGTTATAAAACCTGAGATTATTCAACCTATAATAAAACAACAAAAAGAGGAAACAATAATAAAAGAAGAACCATTGAAGTCGAAAAGGAAATTATAGACGAGCCAATAATATCTGAAGATTCTAAAAAAAGATTTAGAAAATCTAGAAGCTCTAATTAGTGGTTTCCCTATTAATGTAACCAACTGAACAAAAAGCAAAAAGCTAGAATTGGACGAAAAAATAAAAATACTCAAGAAACATTCTAATTGGGAAATAGATCTTATTGGATACACCTGCGATATTGGTTCGCAAGAAATTAATAATAGAATTGCAAAACAAAGAGCTGAATCTGTTAAGCAATACTTTATAGCGAATGGTATTCATGCATTGCGTATTAATATTACTGGACTTGGAAAACAAGATTATGTGACATCCAATGTCGATGAAAAAGCAAGATTACTAAATAGGCGAGTTGCTATAAAGGCTAAAACTTCAAATAAAAATAATTTGAGAGAGAGTTTTATACTCTCTTTTTTTACTTTCCTTTAGCTCTCTACTCCTAGATTTCGATAATCAGTCACAGCTTATGGTCTAACTTCGCTAGGTATTTCTGGTATAAAATTAGGATACACTTTGGGGTCAGATGAGGTTATTCGATAATAATTGCTAAAATTATCCTGAATCATTTTTGGATAGAAGCCTATCTTGATATTGATAGTGTTGAACACAATAAAATTATTTCGCATCCGAACTCCAAGACCGTACCCGTAATTGAAATTATCACTTGTTATTAATTTAAAAATTTTGGCCTAGCCATCCAAAATCGACAAAGCCATAGAATGCAAATCTAAAACCAGCCAATTGAATGGTGGAAAACACATTACTTTCTGCTTTGTATAAGAAGAGAGTGTTTCCCTTTGCGGTCTCGCTCCCAATGCCTGAGTTTCAAATTAGTATATTGACCAATATATACGTAATCATCAAAATATTTTTCAGAATCAAACAATTGTGTATACTTGATCGTTACAAACTGACGAAAATACAATCCCATCAATTCTTTAACAGGAGTAAAATAACGAGATTCTAACTTTAGCACACCTCCAAAAACCTTATCAGCATTGAAGAAAGAACCAATCTGCCCTTTCAAATATATTGCTCCTGCTTGAATAGATGAAGCACCTGCCGAGATACCAAAAGAGGCATAAAAAGCATCATTGAAACTTTTTAGATTTACTATACCCCAATTGAGCTGTGAGATTATAGCCTATAGCAACATCCTCTGTAGTACCCACATTATAAATCATGTACTCTTGTTTGTAACTATTACGAAAAGAGGCTAGCTTGTAAGAGAAAATTGTATAATTACTATATTTCTGACTTCTCAGGCGATCTTCCATATATTCCTTATATGGAAGATAATCGTATGAAGAGTGTTGAGACTTGAGTCTAGCTGTTAATACAAACTGATTAATATAGTTCTGAGACCTATAATTAAACGTTCGTCCTATTGCAAAAAAGATATTTCATTCGTTTTATTTGGTGAGATAGAATCCCAATCAATCAATTCGGGTCTGGTACTATAATTTTGAATTGAGCCTCTCCAAAATATCTATATCTAGGTTGGATAGGTCTTCCTATTTTTAGTAAACCATCAGTAGATTCTATTCGATCTTTTATAATATCCCTCAGCTTGAATATTCTGTTTTAATATATTACGATATAGATAACTCAATGAAAACCCATACTTTTTATTAGCATCATAGTTTTTGAGATATTTTTCTGAATACCTAAACCCGACGGCAGCTCTACTACCCGACCCTAAAATATTGGCATCATAGACTTCAAAAGCCACACGAGATGAGGATAAATTATTTAGATGTAGCCCGATTGTCCATTTATCTCTCACATCTATATTTACATCTACTGAGTCCGTACAATTTGCAATAGAATCTATAGATATACTAGCACTGGATATAAATCTGGCATTACGAAGATCTGCTTCAGAAGTAACTATTAAAGCTGGATTTACTCTACTATATTTTTTGAATTGAATCATGCTCAATACCGTAGCCTGTTTAGTCTTCACATGGCTATCATTAAGAAAATTAGTAATACCAGCATCTCGAGAACGAAAAGGTGCAATCACATTTACATTTATTTTACGAATAACCTTACCTGCATATGGATCATAGACATGAGAGGTTTGTGGTGTTGTATTTACCCTTATACGTGGTTCTTTGATTAGCAATCTATAGAGTTGTTTACCAATACATTTTTTTCTGCGAATGTTTTTTTAAGCTCAAATAAGAATCAGGCATCTTAGTACGATAAACAGAATCAACTACACGCATAGAATCTGCAATATTCTTAATATTACTATTTTTCTTATCATTTTTGCCCACTCAATGACATTGGCATTAGTGTAATAAATAAGATCCAAAGAAAATATATGCTTGCTTTTTGGTTCATTTGAGCTATTCTGTTGTGTAAATGTAGTAATAATAGAGAATTATTGTATTGATTCTTTTGTTGAAAAAACAAAAGACCTAGATAAATTTTTCAATTATTTATTTGTATTAACTTTGTCAGTATATCATTTCACACTTTTCATGACAAAAAAGCATTATATATATAATTGCAATATTCAGTCTGATCACAGCATGCAATAATCAAATAAAATACGACAAAAGAATAGCTGATGCAGACAAAATACTATCAACAAACCCAGATAGTACTATCGTTCTGTTAGAAGGTATTGATTTGCCTAGAGGTATCAATGATTCCATTAAAGCTAAATACTGGCTTACACTGGGGCAAGCTCACTACAATACTTCGAGGTCTATGGTAGATGATTCACTCCTTTTCTTCGCAAAAGACTATTACAATAATTTTCAAGCAAACCCAAACCGTTTTGTTCAATCTCATAAATTAGCTGCATTTTATTTACTATGGAATGATAAGACAGAAGAAGGGCTCAATCTTATAAAAGAAACTTTGGTTACTACAGGGCAGCATAGAGATACCATCGGAATGATATCTCTTTATCAAGGATTAGCTAAATGGGCAGATGAACACAATGACGTAGAGAATGGATTACTTGCTACAAAAAAACTTTTAGAACTAGATAAACAATCTCCCTATTATTACAATTATTATAAGGACTTAGCTATCATATATTTTTACAAAGATCAACCAGACTCTTGTTTCATGCTGTTTGAAGAAGGATTGAGTTACACATCAAATATACCAAATAATGAATGGGCACTTAACGACTTGAATCGCAATTATTCAGATGTATTAAATGAATTCGATCGCTCTAGAAAGGCAATAGATATTCAAAAACAAATATTGAAAACAAATATTGGGAAAGAAAAATCTATCTATATCATACCTCTTCTATCTAGGTCTTATTTGAATCTCAATCAACTAGATTCAGCAAATCACTATATGCAAAAAAAGCTAAAGAAACGATACCAAGCTATTTTTATGACAATTTTGCGCTAAATAATTTATATTTGATTCAAGATTTGATGATTGACTATGCCAATGAAAAAAAGTTTAGACTAAATAAAACAATGCTTTTTTTCGAATAAGATGTATAATAAAAAATCTGAGAAGGGAAAGTACTTTATCACAACGAACCAATAATCTACAATTATCTGAACAACGAAACCTACAACTTACAATTGCCAAACAATATGACAAGATATTATTATTATTTGTTATTATAATCTTGTTGATCAGTGCTTTCTTTGTATACTTCTATATTCAGAAAAAAAGAAAAACATTTGTGAAGAAAGAAGAAGAACTTGAAGTTTTTAAAAATTTATTGATTGAATCTGAAATAAGGAATGATTCTCAACAAAAAGACGAACGTTTTTTCAAACGTATATTGTTGCAACAGCTAGGATTATACGTTTAGCAGCAACCTCCCCAACTACCCAAAATCAAGAATTTCTTCAACAGATGGCAACCCTTGATGGTAAAAATATTCCTGTAGATAGTCTATTAAATTGGACTGATTTGTATCAAGTAATAGACTCAATATATGATAATTTCTATTCCAGAATATCATCAAAATATAAAGATATTTTAATCGACAGAGAAATACAACTTTGTTGTCTACTTATAGCTGAATTTTCAACCAAAGAAGCAAGTGTGGTAAGCCAACAAAGTGTTAGGACTATTTATCAACGGAAAACTACTATACGTCAGAAATTAGAAATGGACGAAAAAGAAGATATTATAGAATTTCTCAAAAAACAATAGAAACATTTTAGATTGAATTTGATCCAACTCTCCTATATTCAATTTAGAATCATTTTAGTTAAAATTCTATTTTAGTGCAAGATTATTGATTCCTCCCTATTTAGTATATAAGAATCAATTTAATAACACCTAATTAGAAAAAACTCATGAATATCAAAACCTTATTTAGTATTACAATTTTATTTAGCTGTGCCCTACTCTTTAATTCTTGCTTAGACGATGACAAGAATAATGACTACTACCCCAATGCATTAGTGACTGTAAAATATTCAAGTGATCAGACAGTTTACTTACAATTAGACGAAAATACGACGCTGCTACCAATCAACCTTAAAGCTGATATCTATGGTGGCAAACAAGTCAGAGCCTTATGCAATTTTAGAGATGTTGATGACTCTAGCAAAGGATATACCAAAGCAGTATACATTAATTGGATCGATAGTATACTTACTAAAGATATGGTTCCCAATCTTGGAGATAAAAATATTGAAGTATATGGAAACAATCCTGTAGAAATTATCAATGACTGGGTGACTATAGCTGAGGATGGTTATCTTACATTACGTTTTAGAACTGTTTGGAGTGATTCTCAAAAACCTCATATCGTAAATTTAGTTGCAGGAGATACAGAAAATCCTTACGAAATAGAATTCAGGCACAATGCGAATGGAGATACAAGTGGACAATATATGAGAGATGTTTTAGTTGCGTTCAAATTAGACAAACTTCCTGAAACTGAAGGAAAAACCGTAAAAGTAAAACTTAAATGGAATTCTTTCGATGGAGATAAATTCGTTGAATTCGATTATAATTCAGCAAATCTAGTAGAGACCAATCCTTTTGGCTATTAATGGTCGTATTGAATTTGCTAATATACAATAATAAAAAAGCTACAGAATCTAACACTCAAGGTTTACCTTATGATGTAATCAACATTATTAAGGTAAACCTTTTTTAAGTTATCCTTTGTAAAAGGATAGATCATTTAGTTTCTTCGGGAAGATTTTTTTTCTTTTTTACTTGAATGTATTGTTCATTGAAGATATCAAAGCAAAGAAAAAACATGCAGAAGAATACTGGTCCTATTATAATACCCCAGAAACCAAATATCTTAATACCTACAACTACTCCAAATATTGTAACTAAAGGATGAGTCGAAGCTAGCTTTTTTTTTGTAGTTGGAAACGTGCATAATTGTCAATATTAGATATTCCCAACACTGCATATATGACAAGGCCAATTGCACTTGTGACGTGACCACCTGCTAGCAGTGAGATTGCTAAGGGAACCCATACTAATTCTGTACCGATTAGAGGGATAATCGTTGCAAAAACAAGTTAATAATCCGAAAAAGAGGTAGTTTTCCACACCAAAAATATAATATCCTAATGTTGCAAATACACCTTTTGAATCATACCTAATAAAGGAATCCCAATTGCATTAGCTTTTTACTTTTAAGATAATCTCATTGATAACTCTTGATTTATTATCATTGTCAAAAGGTAAAATATCATATAAGTACTTTTCTAACTGATCGCTCCCTAAAAAGCATAAAGTATAAGACGAAAATTAGAACTAAAGAATTGACAAAAATGCCTCAATCTGCTCAAATATTATTTGCGCAAACTTCGTCAACAAACCACCTATGTTCTTCAAATTGTCTATTGATAATAAATCAAAACCAATTTTTTCACTTATCAATTTAGAATAGTAGTGAAACATGTGAACATAAGTGTTCACATTCATATTCATAGTTCCGATCTTTTTAGATAAAAAGCCAAATAATCAAGAATGCTGGTATTAAACAACATAAAATGACTTCTATAGTGATAAGAAAAAGCCGCTATAGATTTTTTTCAGATTTCGCTGAACGACTAAACGTTTATTTTGGTTCCTGACTAGTACATATACCGTACATGCTCCTAGAACACCTGTAAGATAAGGTCTAGAAAAATAAAATAGTACTCCTCCCATGATTACCAGTATGAATAACAATCCATACTTCTTATAATTGCTTGCTACTTCTCCCATTCTTTTTTTTGTGTATATATTATTATAGTTATTTACATATAATAATAAAACAAAAAAAATAGAGATATTGTTTATTGGAGTTTCTCTTTTGAGCTGATTTTATGGTGTTTGGCAAACTAGAACATGATAATCAACTTCCATGTCACATACTTATTATCGTGTAGAGGCATTTTGTTTCCTCTTGAAACTGATACTGTGGCAGTTTCATAAGCTCTTGAAACTTTCCAAACTCCACTTTTAGGACATTTCTCTCCTGTACGGGCAGTCATGCCAAGACGAGGCTTCAACATATTTTTTTAATTTTGACAAAAAATACAAATTTTTATTTGATAATGAATATAGACAATCTCGATACTAGAAATGTATTAAGAAGATAAATGTAGTATAATAACAAAAGTGATGCACTTTTTATATAGTGCATCACTTTATTTTATTGGTCTATTACAACTAATTAGTCAATCATTGCTACTATTTGTATATTCAAATATATAATCCATAATATTACCAAATAGTACCCAATTTACAATATCACCTGAGCTTATTGTAAACTTAGTATTATAGGTATCACTACTCCATACATTCTGATTTTTCAATTCAGCAGAAGAAGGACGGATAGGGCTAAAAGTTCCATACGAAGCATCAGTTTTACCACTAAGAGCTCCCCAATCTGATATCAAGAAGAAGCCATCTGCATAGATAAAGATATCTCTTGCATTGTTACTTTTGTATGCTGGTAGGTGAATAAAATGGTGTAAAGATGGTGTACTATTATTAGGTATAAGTCCCATCCAAGATGCATCATCATCAACCCTAAAGTATTTACCTCTACAATCACCAAACACCCCATTCAAATATTTAAATTCGACACCTGATGTAGGGCTTGGTAACTGTGCCGCCCTTAAAGGATAACCATTTGACGTAAAAGCAACTCCATCTTGGTAATTATAAGCTTGTTTCAACAGATCTGGCAAATAATTTTGAAGTGATTGCCCTTGTACTTGAAAGTAGAATCCATTTTTCTTGATGATTGAATTTGCAATAACACCAGAAGTCAAATAATCTGGTTTGAAATGCCAGCCTGCTAGAACAATGTCTATATTATTGTCATCTATCAGAGCTTGTAGAGTGGCTGCATTAGGATTTTGACCTTTAGGTTCTATAATATTGATATTCGTAATTTTACTCTTACCATTCGGTCCAAAATTCGACAAGTTCATGAGGGCATCATTAATTGCCGACGAAACATCTCCGATCAGTAATATATTTTTAGAAGGAATTAAGACAGATACTGCTGCTGTACAATTATTACTTGTGTTGCTTTCATCAAATATAATATTAAAATTCTTTGTTCCAACTGATGTAGGAGATCCTTTTGCATATAAACGAAGGATTTGTGTACCAACCTTGGTCGTATTTCCTGTTCCTTCAAATTGTAGTCCATCTATAACTGCTGTGTTGACAGACCAAGAACCAATAGCTGTAAAATCGGCTGTACACTCTATATAGTTAGCAGTTGTAACTGCTTGACCTTTTACATATTTCCCAACAACTTTTGTTTTGGTACAATTAATCGTTGCCTTTGCAGCAACTGAACCAACAACTACTGGAACATTTAGAGTATTCGTTCCTCCACTACCTGTTACTGTATAAGTGAATGTACCAGACTCAACAGGTAAAGCTGCATTAGTGTATAAAATCACATTATTTGATCCTACACTTAGAGACTGATTGGAAGAAGTATATTGTACACCATTTAGTGTATTAGTGTAAAAATTGAATTGCCCAGCTTTTGTCACATTTACCTCCACTTCCATAATTTTACCAGCAGAAGATTGTCCTTTAGTTAAAGGGTCAACATTCACAATACGCACAAATGTAAATTCTGCGTCTGTTTTAGTTACTGTTACATTTTGTATACAGACTGGTTCTATTTGTTTGTTATTGTTGAATAAATTAATTGTAACAGGAAAAGTTCCTTCTTGACGAGGAGTTCCAAAAGCAGGTATATCATAAGTATAAGTACCTGAAGAAAGCACTCTCCCAGACCTCTGAAAATAAAAACCATCTTCAGAAATACCTTCTAATCTCAAACTCGAAGGTCCTGAGACTTGTACAGTGACTCTGATGAAATTATTTTCATCAAGAGGAACGCCCACTTCATAATTACCCTCTATTTTGATATTATCACAATTTACAACAGCAGTTGACTCAAGACTTTCGAAATCTCCACACATAGATTTCCATTTGCCTTGAGCAAAAAAGTTATAGCAACTTTCATCAATGTTCCAAATCATCAAAGACTCTATGGGATCTTGGATCGCGTCTCTTTGTACTTTTGACAATCGTGGCATTAAGAATCCCTTAGAATCTGAATATACCTCAAGTTGGGCTGTTGGTTCAATTTGTCCTGACCGTCCAATCACGACTTCTCCTAAATGATATATATTTTCAGCTACAGAAGTTGCTTGCTCATCTGTATCTGTGACCAGCCATGGCTCTGTAGGAAAAGTAACATCATCGGCAGGCTTGAGTAAAATCCATTGACTACCATCACAATAATAGAAACCATGTTCGACATCATTTATCGCTTCGACATTGTAGACAATTAAACCTTCGACAAAAGAACTTAATGGTGAAGAATCAGAAGTTTCAACCAGTTTTACTCGAGGAATCAACAATCCTTTATTCGAAGTACCATCACTATTCTGTTTGAGATCTAATATGGCAGCCTCATCGGGCTTATCAGAAGACCCAATCGTTACCTGAGAATATATCTTAGGGATACTAAATACAACAAATAAAAGAAACAAATAAATAAACTTTTTCATAAGACTATATATTATATACTGTAATAATTTTTTTTAATATTTATAAAATTATTAAATATTAATCACCCAAAAATATAAAAAAAATCAAAAAAAAAAAAAAATTTTTTTGTTTTTTGATTTTCAGAAACTTACTCGTCATTCTTGATTATTTGTTGACATTAAGTCTATATTGCACGATATCCTCTATAGTCACAACAGACATACCATGTTCTGAAGCAAAATCCATTATTTTTGGTAATCGAGACATTGTTCCGTCCTCATTAGTTAATTCACATAGAATAGCAGAATCTCCAGTACCAGCCAATCTGGAAAGGTCCATAGAACCTTCTGTATGTCCACGCCTCTCAAATACCCTCCAGTTCGTCCAATTAGAGGAAATACATGACCAGGGTGCGAAAGATTTTCTGGCGTTGCATCTTTATTAATTGCAGCTTGTATCGTTGTTAATCTATCTGCAGCAGAGACACCTGTAGTTACTCCATCTTTAGCTTCAATCGAAATCGTAAATGCAGTTCTATTTTTACTGGTATTATTTTCCACCATAGGACGAAGCCCTAGATATTCACTTCTCTCAGGTGTAAGGCAAAGACATATTATACCACTACATTCTCTGATCATTAGAGCTATATCTTTCACACTCACGGTAGATGCTGGGAAAATAATGTCTCCCTCATTTCTCGATCTTCGTCGTCTACTAATAAAACACCTTTCCCAGCTTGGAATTTAGCGATAGCATTGTCAACACGTTCTTTGTAAGTAGCTCCAAAATCTTGAATTTTTCTCATTTCTATTTTTGTTTTTATGAATAATACACATATTATTCTATAAAGGTAAGATGAGAAAATAAATTAGAGTTTACGATTGAAGAAATCAATCGTATTCAAATCCCTCTCATCCAGACTTTAACTGTCGGTTTTGGAATTACACCAAATCAATTCTCATTAAGAGAAGTCGCGGACTATCACCGCCGGTAAGGAATTACACCTTGCCCCGAAGAATATGGTTCAAAAAATAAAAAGAATCTTTGAAAAATAGAAATATAAAGAATAAATAAATCAGACGATGGTGCTAATCCTGTCTAAAAAGGAATAGTTAGATTTACTTTTTCTGGTTTGATCTCTTTTATTAAATAGAAAGCTATTTGAGCAACTGGCTTTGATAATATAGCTTGTAAACATATTTATCCTCAACTTCTTTAAGTTGAAAATTCTCTAAAATATTGTCAAGTGCTGCATTAAAAGACTCTTCTGTATCATAAGCTGCGATATCAAGCAATATAGAATCTCTTAGATTCGCAAATTCATCTAACAAAGCCATGGTATTTGTATAATTAAAAGCAACGACTGGAGAAGAGATCAATATTGAGTCTAAATTGATTAATTTACCTTTTTTCATCATACGCTTGGTAGTTAATCGTTGTCAAATACTTGTGTTGGACATTCAAATATGATATGATCTGCAGTTTCGGTTGTCACACAAAGAGTATCTTGATTTATGATAAATGTCGAATTTTCAGGTGTCCAGTATAAAGTATCTATTTGGCTGACAACATCCACATTGACTGAAACATTTATGCTGTCTAATAGTGAAGATACTGCTAATGTATAAGTATTACTATCTTTTGTTTGAAAGCCTGAGATGACATTATCATCAACATATGCACTGCCAATATTAATTTCTTTAATATTCAATAATTTATCAATTTCTCTTTGTGATATTGATAAATCCACAGCAACAGTATCATCTCTCAATGAAGTAAAATATTGATGAAGTTTCACCTTCTTTTTCAATTTGTTTTCTATTGCTCGTTGAGAAGAATTTAATAATGATAAATCAATCGGTTGGTTCGAAAAACAGTAATAGCTGTTTCATTTCCTTTCATCAACAAAGGAAATAGCTTGGGTAGATATTCTAAATCATTGACAAATTTAGTTATCGCTTGATCTACACTCAAGCATCTTATACTCAGCTCCCATTTGTTTGACATCGACTGATGTCATTTTATGGTTTTTTCCAATTTTTTTCGTTTGTCCTACAATTGATATACTTAAAGAACTTATAACAAAGATTGTAAAACAAAAAATAATACGCTTCATTTTTAGACTATGCTCTTACTTATCTGCAATATTAGTTTACTTTTTGTCAGATACTCCAACATACCTTTACCATTACGATCTTCTATCAGGTGTTGTAGTTCTTTTAGTTGATTTTGAATCATTTCCAACTGACCAGCTGTATGAGGGTTGAATAAGACTTCTGTCAATAAGTAATCATCTTCAGAGAGTAGGCCACGAGCTATATCCATGTGTTTTTTGAATGTAGTACCTGGTGCATCTTGATGTTTCATCACTGCTGCAAAAACAAGCGTAGAAGCAAAAGGAATCGATAATGAGTAAGCTACGGTTTCGTCATGCTCAGCAAATGAATATTGAAATATTCTTAGTTTCACACTATTGTACAAGTCTAAAAAGAATTGCTTTCCTTTTTCGCAAGACTCTTTGATGATTATTGTATTTTGAGTACTCAAATCTCTAAGGTCTGCAAAAGTAGGTCCAAACATCGGGTGAGTAGATACAAATGGTTGCTTGATTGTTTGATAATACTCAGGTAGTCCAATCTTCACTGAAGCGATATCTGAAACTATACAATCTTCTCTCAAATATGGCACAATAGTTTTGAAAGCTTCAATAGTATATTTAACAGTCACAGCATTGATGACCATATCAGGGTCAAAACTAGGGATCTCTTTGGGATCAGTCATTCGTACCGTATTGTAAATAAATCTCAATTTGAGAGGGTCTGAATCCAATACCGCAAGTTCGTGATCAAAACTGAGTAAATCTCCAAAAAAAGAGCCCATTTTACCAGCTCCAAGTATCAATATTTTCATATCTATTTTTTTTGTTTAATAATTGCATTGCATCAATACTTGACAGATGCAATACAATTAAATATTTTGTGAGTCAAATTATTTGTTCAATAAGTCAACCTGTACACGTACTGATTCCTCGTGAATTGCTTCTAACACAACACGCATAAACTCTGGATTCATTTTCATAGAAACTGCTTCTGCTATACGTCTTTTCAAGATATCATCATATCTATCTGTTTGAACAATAGCAATATCATGTTCTTTTTTGTATTGACCAATTTCTGTAGAAACTCTCATACGTTTAGACAACAATTCTAAGAGTCTTTGATCTAATTCATCTATTTGTTTACGTAAATCAACAAGATCTTCAGTCGTTTGTTTAGAATCACGAATGATCAGATTCTCAATTATCTCTTTTTCAGCGCATCTGGAGTTACTTGTTGAGCTGCATCACTCCAAGCATTTGTAGGATCGCAATGAGTCTCTACAATAAGACCTTCAAAGCCCATGTCCATAGCTTGTTGGCACAATGGTTGAATTAAATCTCTTTTTCCGCCAATATGACTTGGATCACAAATAATAGGAAGATTAGGGAAACGTCTTTTCAATTCGATTGGAATGTGCCACTGAGGCATATTACGATATACACTTTGTCATACGAGCTAAACCCACGATGAATTGCTCCCAATTTTGTAAGACCTACAGCACTCAAACGCTCTAAGGCTCCAACCCATAATTCTAAATCTGGATTCACTGGATTTTTCACTAATACAGGAATATCTACCCCTTGTAAAGCTTCAGCTATTTCTTGAACAGCAAATGGATTAGCTGTCGTACGTGCACCGATCCAAAGCATATCTACACCATATTTCAATGCTTCATAAACGTGCTTTTGAGTTGCAACTTCTGTAGAAACATACATTCCTGTTTCTTTTTCTTCACTTTCTTCAACCATTGAAGTCCGATAGGTCCTATACCTTCAAAACCTCCCGGTTTGGTACGTGGTTTCCAGATACCTGCACGCATTATTTTCACTCCATTTGCAGCTAATTGTTTAGCCGTAGCCATTACTTGTTCTTCTGTTTCAGCACTACAAGGTCCTGCGATTAAGAAAGGACGTTTATCTGAAACTCCTGGCAATAAAATTGATTCTAATTCCATGTTTTGTTATGTTATATGATTATTTATTTTGATATTTCTCCATTTAATTTAGAAAGTCTATTCTCCTCATCAAAAGATGCGATTAAGTCATTGCCACGCTTACTGGCGACTATTTCAGATCCTCTATCTGAATATCCATAGCCTTTAGCTTCAAGATAAGCGATTAATGCTCGTTTGTGATTTACAGAAAAACTACTGATCAACTGTGGAAAAGTAGTAAGTATCCTAGCTTGCTCATTAAAGTCAACATCATCTACCAGCTTACTTTTCACCAACATCAATGCGATACCATCTCCATAGTCACCTGCATAATAAGCGCTAGTTCCAAACTCACCACTTGCTATCATTCCTAAAGCATGCACATCTGTAGGTTCTATTTTGTATTCGTCTTTGGTCAAAAACTCTATATTATACTTTTCGCCCATTGCTTTCAATTTACGAGCACTCACCATCACATCTTCTGGATATCCAGCTTGTTCGTTTGCCCATATCCAAAGCCATGTACCTGATTGGTAAGAGTAAGAACCTAAAATTTCCATATCCATTGTGATGTCTTCTCCGAAACTCAATGTTCGAGTATCTATATCCATCAACCAACTTCTATCTCCAATAATTTCGGATAGACTAAATTGTTTTTCTAGACCAATTCCTCCATTCTTTTCAAGAAGTGTATCATAATTTATTATTTCCATTGTTATAAATCTTTGATCATTATAATTTCATTGTCATAAGAGATATCAGAATATCTGAAAGCGTTCTTAATTTTACCACATTTTTCAAAGCCTAGTTTCTCGTACAAAGCAATAGCATTTGTGTTTTTTTTTTTTCGAAAACAGATAGACGCACATACTCTAGTCTTTTATTTTCTTTAGCCAATTCAATTATTGTAGTAATAAGTTGTTTTCCTAGACCTTTGTTTCTGAATTGTTCTTTTATCGTAATCCCTAATTCTCCCCAATGTTGTACTTTTTGTAGAGGTTTGATTCTCAACTCAGCATTCGCTACAATCTGATTCTCATGCAATGCCACAAGCATTATAACATTGTCATCAGCCCAAATATTATCTACCCACTTTTGTTCTACTTCGAGATCATTGGCTATTTCTCCTTCACTGAGCATCAAAAAAGGAGATGTGACAACACTCTCTAAAATCAGATCAAGAAGTCCTTGAGCATCTGTTTTTTGTACAGACCTGATACAGATAGTTTGATTGTTTTTTAGGGATATAAGTTTATTCACTATCCTTATTCTTTATAAAGTCAAGTAATTGTAATTCAATTCCTGATGTTGTTGTCACGATTGATGACTCTATTAAATGTAAATCAACATTTTCGGCTAAAACTTCAAACTCATCTAAATTTAACTTTTAGCTTCTGGTAGATTTTCATTATTTCCACTTGTATCATTCAACACAACTATCGATAAAACTCCATTACTCTCTAAAGACTCTGATGCATACTTCAGATTGAGCTTATGATTGCTTAAATAATTAAAAATCAGTGGAGCCCAGATAAAATCAACTTTAAAGACTTTATTTCCTGAGTTATCCAAATTCATTTGAGACAGCTTGAGGCGAGGAAATTCTTTTTTATATCTTTGGCTACATACATCTAGATATTTTTGATTAATATCTATACCAATGATTTCATTTGCTGAGAAATCTTTTAGCTTGCTCCAACGCACTTCCTCCAGCAATACCCCCATATAGCTAATGAGTCTGGACCGTATTCTTTAAGTTGCGTTTTGAGAATATTATTCAACGTTTTAGACAAAGCTAATTTGGAATCATTAATATGATTTTCGAATACATCTAATGGTATATTTTGCCACATTTTCATGTCCTTATTTTTTTATTTCATTTATTCTTTCCAATGCTTCTTGCAGTTTCTGTTCAGTTGCACAAAGCGAAATACGAATATAACGTTGTCCATTACTTCCAAATATGAATCCGGGTCACAAATACTTTTGCACCATATAGGATTTTATCTGCAAGTTCCTCACTACTAGTATAGCTATCTGGGATCTTTCCCCACAAAAACATTCCGACCTGACTTTTATCAAACGTACATCCTAAAGCTGTCATTATTTGCTCTGCAATAATACGTCTTTTTTTATAAAGGTCTATATTCATTTCTTTATGCCAAGCAACATCATTGTCGAGAGCAGATATTGTAGCCAACTGCATAGGTTTGAACTGACCACTATCTATGTTACTTTTCACTTTCAATATCCATGATATGAAAGTTGGATTGGCACATACAATTCCCATACGCCACCCAGCCATATTGTGAGACTTAGATGTCGAATTGAGTTCTATACATATATCTTTGGCTCCTTCTACTTGAAATATACTTTTCAAATCATCATTGAGGATGAAACTGTATGGATTGTCATTGACTATCACAATACCATGTTTCTTTCCAAAATTTACTAATTTTTTAAATAACTCTAACGAACCTGAACTACCAGTCGGCATGTTTGGGTAATTCACCCACATCATTTTCACATTACTGAGATCCATTTTTTCAAGTTCCTCAAAGTTTGGTTCCCAATGGTTTGTTTCATCCAAATCATAAGCTATCACTTTGGCTCCTATTAATTTGTTGACCGAAGTATAAGTTGGATAACCAGGATTAGGCACAAGCACTCCATCACCAGGATTTAGAAAAGCTAAGCCCACATGAAGTATACCTTCTTTAGAACCAATGAGAGGCTGTATCTCGTTAGCAGGGTTTAGTGACACATTAAACCATTTTTGATACCATTTTGCAAAAAGCTTCTCTCAATTCAGGAATTCCTACATAAGGCTGATAACCGTGTACATTTGATTCGTTTGCTGTATCACATAGAATTTTGATTGTATTAGCCGAAGGAGCCATATCTGGACTACCTATTCCCAAGCTAATTACATTCTCTCCTCTTGCATTCATCTCAGCAACTTCTTTCAACTTGATAGAGAAATAGTATTCTTTTATTTCATCCAATCGTTTTGCTGGTTCAATAGTTTTCATGTGTTTGTTATTTATTGTTCTTTAAATTCTTAATCTTCACTTTGTCTACCATCTAGATATTCGCCCAAAATTTGAAGGTCGCTAGTCAATGGTTTTATAGCATGCAATGACTGATAAAACCTTGATTCATCGTCATATTTGACATCTACATAAAACTGATATTCCCACTCTCTTCCAATGATTGGGAGTGATTGAATTTTGGTAAGATTGATATCATAAAAAGATAATACCGACAGCACATGCGACAAAGCTACCCTCTGTATGAGGAGTAGTAAATACAATAGAGCATTTGTTTTTTACTTGTCCTTTTTGTAGTTCATCTACCACCCATGGTTGAGCAACAATCAAGAAACGAGTAAAAATTATGCTTATTCGTTTCTATTCCCTCAGCGAGTATTTCAAGTCCATATATTTCTGCAGCTTTTCTACTACAAATAGCAGCTACTCCTTCAGCTTTATTTTTGAGCAATATCCTTGGCAGCTAGTGCAGTATCAACATGTTCCACAATTCTGATGTTTGGCAATTTATCCATATATTCCACACATTGCATCAAAGCAATAGGATGTGACCAAATCTCTTTAAGGTCTTCAACTTTAGTCCCAGGCAAAGCAACTAAGCAATGAGATATTCGCTGCTTGTATTCTCCAGCAATAGGGAAATGATAAGTTTTCAACAACTCATAGTTAGGAAGCAAACTTCCTGCAATTGTATTTTCGATAGCCATAATGCCAATCACATTAGCATCCTGTTCTACAGTTTCAAATATTTCTCGAAAAGTTTGACATGGTAAAATCTCAACCTCTTCTTCAAAATAATTTTCTGCAGCAATGCCATGATAAGCGCCTAAACCTCCTTGAATAGCTATTTTTCTCATATACCTAATTACAAAAAAATCTATCTAGCTAAAAAGACAGGATTATATATTTTAATATCGTTTTCTGATTTTATTCAGCATACACAACCCTGTTTACTTCTGCTAAAAAGTAAAAATAAAAGTAGTATGTAAAATAAAATTGTTTCATTATTTCTCGTTTTTATGTTACAAATATAATAACATTTCTTATAAAACAATCAATAATGATAAATTTTGTAAGAAAAAAATTTAGATCTACTTTAAAAATTACTAATCCTCCTAATAGATCATTCATATACTTATAGATATTAATTATAATTCAATTTCAGCACACATAGAAACTATAACTAGTAAATAGAGTAAAAAAAACTATTCGCAACTTTGTAGATAAGTATAAATCATTTACTTTGTACAAAAAAATTATAAATAATTCACATAAGATAAATTAATGATGAAAAAAATTACGAATTGTAGTATTAGGTTTATTATCTCTCGTCAATGTTTTATTAGCATTTAGTCAAGATGATGGAAAAGATGAGAATGGATGGAAAAGAACAGGTAGTATTGGACTTAACTTCTCTCAAACATCACTAACAAACTGGTCTGCTGGAGGAAATAGCTCGATGGCAGGAAATGTTTTTTTCAAGATGGGTTTAGATAGAAAACAAGATAAATGGCTTTGGCAAAATAATATCAATCTTGAATATGGATTGACTTCATTGAAAGATGAAGGTGTACAAAAAACAACAGATAACATTGCATTAAGTTCTCAAATAGGATACCAAATCAATGATTCTTGGTATTATACAGCTGCAGTCAATTATCAATCACAATTCTACAAAGGTTATAATTATCCTGATAAGAGTAATTATATCTCTAAGTTTATGGCTCAGGATATCTATATACTTCATTAGGTATTGAATATAAACCAAAAGATTCTTGGTATCAAGTAATGCTTTCTCCTGCTACATCACGTATGACTTTTGTACTAGATGATTATCTGTCTGACAAAGGTGCTTTTGGAGTAGATAAAGGCAAAAAAAATTCAAAAAACGAAATAGGTGCATATCTAAAAGGGAAAGCTGAAAAAACAATTTGGGAGAATGTAAAACTCGTTACCGATGCATATTTTTTCACTCCTTACTCTAAGGATTTTGGTAATGTAGATATTGAATGGAATGTATTGATAAATATGAAAATCAACAAATACCTAAATGCAAGTGTCAATACAGCATTGAAATACCAAGACAAGGTGAAATCTATAAATAAAGATGGTGTAGAAAAAAAGGACCTAAAGTGCAATTTAAGGAAGTAATTGGTGTTGGAATTGGATTCAATTTCTAATCCTTAAAAGAATCAAAATACAAAAAGAGCTAGATTTTTACATTTCTAGCTCTTTTTTAGTTTTCTGTACAAAAAAGTATTATCCTTTATTAAAGCATTGTCTCTATTTCGTCCCAAGTGTTGACTCGAGTAATGGTTTGATCTGTAATAAAAAGATTGTGAGGTTGAGAAAATAAAATTCTCTTACCTTCAAAATTTTGAAGATTTTTGATGTGATCATCAATCATTATATCTCCCTTTACATATTTTTTACTACCACAGAAAATCATCTGATGCCAAGAAATAAAAGGGAAATGATCTTGCAACCAATCGTATTTATCTTTCAGACTGTTCGGAAACTCTGTTGCAGATGACACAATAACTACTTCGTATTTGTTATTTAAATATTCAAGGCCTCTTACACAATTTTCAATTGTAGGTGCACTAGAAAAAAGAAGCCAGATGAATTTACATGTTTTTTTAAACAAAGGGAAAGCATGCTCTTCCAAAATACCTGCCATAGTATTGATATCTAAAACATCTCAGTTTCCTTTTGGTGCCAATCCATAAAATTTCTGTAGACATCTGCCAATACCCCATCCATATCCACAAGCACAGTAAGTTTTGTATGTTTCATAAGAAATTTGTTTGTGTTATTTTTGTATTGCTTTGTTTTATTAGGCTTAAAAATACATTATTATCTATCACAGAAGACTACAGATATAGTCTAACAAAAGCAATTAATATGTTTTCTACCCTAACTACAAACATACAAAAAAGAATTGAATACATCAATCTTTTACATTTGTTTTCATTATTCCCACTGAATTTACCACAATTATTTTTTATCTTTGTTTCTCTTTTTAGAGAGTAGTAAATAAATTGAAATATAAATGTGAACATTGAATAACTTTTTCAGAATATTAGAAACTAAAAGTACAATGTTTTTTTCATGTAAAAGTATTGATCAAATGAGTAATAAGAATAAAAGAAATGGCTTAACAGCGTTCTTAGCCAGTAAAAAGGGACAAATGTTCTTTCATGTAACTTATAGCGTAGGAGCTTCTATTGTTATTCTTGGGGCATTAGCAAAAATCATTCACTTTCCAAATGGCGATATAATGCTTATAATTGGAATGCTTGTAGAAGCTCTAGTCTTCCTACTTTCTGCTTTTGATGTTGAACAGGTAGATTTTGAAGAAAATTCTGATACGGGTATAGCAACCACTTATCCTGAAAGGAATACTTTTGTCAAACAGACTGGGACATACCAAGCTCCTGGATATGCAGCTACGACAGCGATGGGTGGAGGACAATCAAATACTAATATTGGCAATCAAACAACATCCTCTGTACAAGGCAATATATCAGGTGCTGGAAATGTATCTGGTAATATATCTGGTAATATATCTGGAACTGGCTCTGTCAATGGTTCACTAAACATTGGAGGAGATCTTAATATTTCTGAAGAATATTTGCAAGAAATAGAAACAACGACCAAAAAGATGGCTAGCTTCTCAAAAGTTATGTCAAGCTTGAATGACATGTCAGAAAAAGATATTAGAAGGATGCAATCAGATCAATTCAGGTGCTGGAGAATTTGGCGATTTATCTAACAACATGTCTAAACTCAATAGCAATGTAGCCAAAATTAATGATCTATATGAAGGTCAATTATCGTCTATAGAAACTCAGATGAGTACACTATCTTATATAGCTCAAAGTTTGGAACGAATAAAGGGACTATATAGTAACACGGTAATAGATAGTGATATTTTCAGGATGGAAAATCAGAAAATGGCTCAACAAATACAAGAGTTAAATAGAATATATGCAAGACTACTCCAAGCAATGAATGTTGGGTCTCAAATGCAAGCTAATTATCCACCACAACCGTATATGCAGCAACAATACCCCTCCTCAAGGATATCAACCTCAACAACCATACAATAATCAATCTGAGGGCAACAATTTATAAGATAGGATAATTGAGCGTGGAAATTAAAAAAGAAAAAAATAATGGCTAAAGTAAAAAAAAATACCAGACAGAAGATGATCAATCTTATGTATTTGGTATTTATAGCTATGTTGGCTATCAATTATCCTGAAGAAGTACTAGATGGATTCGATCTGATCAACGAAAAATTGAATATTTCTTTACAAAATACAGAAAAAAAGAACTCACAAATCTATGATGATTTTGAATCTTCATATAAGATGGCTCCCGAAAAAACAAAGTCAGCATATCTGGTGGCTCAAAAAGTGAAAAATACAATCTGACTCATTGTATAATTATATTCAATCATTGAAATTACATATTTTGGAGGAAACAGATGGTAAAAAAGGAGATCTCAATAATATAAAAGGGAAAGACAATTTATCTGCATCATCCCTTGTGATGTTCAATCTGAAAAATGGTCAAGGTAAGAAACTTAGAGAAAGTATAGATATTTATCGTACCGACATGTATAAACTACTACAAGATTCTTTGCAAAAAGAAATTTTAATGTCAGCTTTATCTACTACACCTAGTGCTAAAAGAGGTATTGACAAAAAAAATTGGGAAGAAGCATCATTCGAATCCATGCCTACCATTGCCAGCATAACCTATCTAACTGAACTACAATCGAACGTAAGGATGGCAGAAGGTACTGTATTGAACGATCTATTGAAAGAAATAGATATTGCAGATTTGAGAGTGAATAGAATAAGTGCTTTAGTAGTACCTCAGTCTAATATTGTAATGAGAGGTGGATCTTACAATGCGGATATCATCATGGCAGCAATTGACTCTGTGCAGCAACCTACAATCGTTATCAATGGGAAAGAATTACCGATGAAAGACGAAGGACTTTGTCTATGCCAGCAAATGC
>JACVCZ010000069.1:0-47117 GCA_020829145.1 Drosophila nigrodunni
CTCTATATTTGCTTTCTCCCAAATAATAGCCTGCCCCATAGAATATTTTTTCTCTATGCTCATAGTCTGCGTTATATTCAGCTAAATAGATCGTTTCTTCAAAATTGGATGCGTGTTTTCGCATTTCAGAAAAGATGTCTCTTTTGTGGGTTGAAAAGCCTAAAATAACTGTTCGTTGCGTACTGCTTGCAAAGTAGTCGCTTTGGCTGTCGCTCTCATCTTGCTTCAACCTTGCCACAATAACTGCTTGAGCATTGTCGGGTAGTATTTCTGCAAAACGTTTGCTTCCAATTGCTTTTACTTCTTCCACTCGGATTCGTTCTTTTTTCTTCTTCGTCTGCTTCTGCCTTGGCTTTTTTTTACTTGTGCTTCTTGCAAAAGGATTGCTACTTCAAAGCTGTCCATAAACTGAGGGCTTTCACTATCGTAATAGAATCAATACCAAATTTTTCGCTCAATGGTCGGATGATGTCGGCTGTATGAAAGTCTTTGGTTGTAAGGTTTATCAACTTGTAAGTAATGCCCCATTGATTTTTTGTAATGTCATACACTACATATCTGTGATAACTGTACCCCTCCATCTGAATAATTTGATTAACCTCTACCACTTGTTTGGCTCTATCTATCTCTTTGTTTGCTCCTAATAAAAATACTTTTGTCATAATGTTTAATTTTAATGGATTATAAATAGGTCATTACTAAAACTATCAGAGCGATTATCGCACCTAATATCATCAAGCAGGAGAGAAGCCCCGAATCACATCATAAAAAGAGATATAAGGCTACTAGCACCCCAATAAAAAACTCATTCCCCACAGAGAGTACCCGCCAATAATTAAGGCTATTTTAAAAATCAACCCAATGCTAATCGGATGGTTGAAGGTTCGTTGTTTCTTGTTTTTTCTGCTGTTAGTTTCATAATTTTTGACCTTTTTTTTAACCGCAATGCTTAACGGAGAGGGTTGGAAGTATTCGAGTTTCAGGTGCATGGAAAGTCCGTGATCCGCCGAAAGCAAGTTTTTCGGGATAAAATACGCTACATCAATCTAGGTGTTGGAAGATTTTTCACGAAAGCTGTCTTGCAGCTTAACTTAGCGACATAAGGACACGGAAATACTTTCGCGCTTGAAATCGAATACTACCCGCCACGTAAAAAAATACCGTTAATGGGGAGTGAATAATGAAACAAGCAGAAAAAATCTGGATTACTCTCTATTAGTCTGAAAGGAGAGTACCAAAGTGAGGCTAAGACCTATGCCACTTCTTGCCACAAACTACCAATACATAAACGAATAATATGTATTGGTTTTCTAATAGTTATGAAAATTAATCTTTGGTGTCCACCAAATGAATTATTACAATCGGGAACAATCTTCAGACGCTTACATCCTAGTGTTGACATAAATACAATAAACAATCGCTAATGAGTTGTAAAAGGTCAATTAAAATCTTATTTTTTGTATATAAACAAAATAAATTTAGGACCGGTATAAATGGCTAAAAAAAACAAAAACAACAGATACACTGAACTTAGAATCTATTCTATTTAATTGTAGAGAATATTTAAGAAGTAATGCTTCACTTAATGATAAAAGGGATTTATTATTAACTCGTATTTTTGCGATTTATTGGGGAGAAATTCGAGAATGCACAGAATGAAATGAGACAAGAATGTCTCAATAACGATATTACTGATGAAGCAACTATACAATCTTTTCTTAATAGTCCGAACCGATATAAAGGAATAGCTTTTTGTACCTGAAAAAGCACGATGGTCAATGCTAATTGATCAGCCCTCAACTAAGTTGAATGCTGCACTGGATGATGCTATTCTATATCTAGAAGATAGCGGTGAAGCATTTAAAGGCTGTGTTCGTTTAGGGCTTTTTACTTCTATTAATCTAGAAGCTAATGTTATCAAGAAAGTTGTTGACGAAGTAAATAAAATTTCGCAAAAAACCTTTGGAGACGAAAAAGATTTAATTGGTCGTGTGTATGAATATTTTTTAAAATCATTTGCCGTTAATGCCACTAAAGAAGAAGGAGAATTTTATACCCCACATGATATTGTTGAGTTGATTGCTGCTTTTGTTGAACCATTTGATGGAACACTTTATGACCCTTGTTGTGGCTCTGGTGGTATGTTTATCCAATGTGCTAAATATGTTGAGGAAAAACAAGGTGATATTAAGATGGTGAATGTGTATGGACAAGAAAGAGATCCTGCAACTTATCGATTAGCCAAAATGAATTTAGCGATGCGTGGTATATCTCATCATCTTGGAGAAAAGAATGCTGACACTTTTTCCAATGACTTGCACAAAGGTTTAAACTTTGATTATATAATGACAAACCCACCGTTTAATCTAAAGAAATGGTATGATATTTCATTGAGTAAAGATCCTCGCTGGGCAGATTATTCTCCGCCAGAAGGTAATGCCAATTATGCTTGGATATTGCACATGCTTTCCAAATTAAAACCGGGTAAAGGTATTGGAGGCTTCTTACTTGCCAATGGAGCATTGGGCGATAATGATGCCTTGCCTATCCGTGAAAAGCTTATCATAAATGACAAAGTTGAAGCAATCATTGTGCTTCCACGTGAGCTATTTTATACTACTGATATATCTGTAACCTTTTGGATTTTAAATGAGAATAAAAAAGGAGGATTATGGCATGGTCGTAAATTACGTAATAGAGAGAAAGAGATTCTGTTTATGGATTTACGCCAGTGGACTGAAACTCCTGTGAAAGCTGAACAGAAAAAAGAAAGTAATGTTGAAAGCTGAGCAAATACAACAAGCAAAAGAAATATACTTCAATTGGCAAAATGAAGGGACAGATGGCGCAACTTATGCCGAACCAGAATTGTATCGTTCTGTAGGATTTGAAGAGTTGAAAAATAATAATTTCTCGCTTATACCTAGCCGATATATTGAGTTTGTAGATCGTGATACTACCATTGATTATCATCAAGTGCTAACTGAAACAGCCACTACTGTTGCTGAGCTATTAAAACGCCAACAAGTTAATGATAAAACATTACGTAACGCCCTAAAGCATCTAGGCTATGAGTGTTAATGCAGAAAAAAATAATATGGTTCGTTTAGGAGACTATATTGAACTGAGTGATGAAAGAAATAGCAATGGTGAATATGCACTTGAAAATGTTAGAGGATTAGTATCTTAAAAGACTAATACCCACAAAAGCAAATATGCAAGATGTATCATTAGCTCCTTATAAATTATTAAAACCGAGAGAATTTAGCTATGTAACTGTGACATCTCGTAATGGAGGTAAAATATCATTGGCTTTAAATGACTCAAATGATACTTATTTAGTATCATCATCATATGAGGTATTTAGATCTAAAGATTTAGGAAAATTACTTCCTGAGTATTTGTATTTATTACTAAGTAGAGAGGAATTTGATCGCCATTCGCGTTTCAATTCTTGGGGAAGTGCTCGAGAAATATTTGATTGGAGTGAATTTTGTCGTTTACAAATACCCCTTCCTAATATTGAGATTCAGCAAGAATTAGTTGATACTTACAATGGATTAAAGGCATTAGCAGAACAGAACGAAGCCTTAATACAACCGCTTACAGAAGCCTGTAGAGCCTATGTTGCAGAATGTAAAAAGAAATATAATGAAGTTGAGCTCGGTGACTATATAGAACAATGTGATGAAAGGAATAAAGATGAAAAATATAATATTGCTGACATTAAAGGTATTAGCACAGAGAAAAAATTTATTCCAACAAAGGCAAATTTAGATGGTGTTTCTTTAAAGTCATATAAAATAGTACACCCAGATGAATTTGTATATGTAGCAGACACATCACGACGCGGAGATAAAATTGCTTTAGCTCTTAATACAGAAAGTAAACCAGTCCTAATTTCTTCAATTTATACAACATTTAAGTCTGATTTAGAAAAATTACTACCTGAATATTTGTATTTATTACTAAGTAGAGAGGAATTTGATAGATACTCTCGTTTTAATTCTTGGGGCAGTGCTCGAGAAACATTCGATTGGAATGAGTTATGCAGAACTTGTATATCACTTCCACCCGAAGATGTACAACAATCCATTGTGAATCTTTATAACTGTGCAGAAGAGGCAAAAAATATAGCAGTCGAGGCTCGGGAAAAGATGAAAACATTATGCCCAGCATTGGTACAAAAAGCCTTAAATAGTTAAGCTATGACAAATAAAGAACAATTAGATAAGGATACGATAGAAATAACTAGTACAACCAAGTTGAATTAATTGCAATATGAAAGGAAAATATTACGAAAGTGACTATGAAGAAGCTTTGATTGACTTATTAGTACAACAAGGTTGGGAGTATATTTCTGGTAAAAAGCTATATGTCGCAATAACCGAGAAGTGCTTTTATTAGATGATTTAACAAATTATCTTCAGCAACGTTATACCGATTTACAAGCTAGTGACATCAATGAAATTATTAACCGTTTACGCCACGTGGGAGGTCAAACTCATTTCGAGTTGCTTCGTAATTCCTATTATCTGATACGTGATGGATTTCGTTATACACGTAATCAAGATGGAGCTGTTTTTGATATAGAATATATAGATTTTGACTCCCAAAATAAAAATAATATCTATCGTTGTGTCAATCAGTTTGAAGTTGGACATGGGTTGAAAAATGATATTCGCATCCCCGATGTTTTACTTTTCGTTAATGGTATTCCATTATGTATTTTCGAATTAAAAAATCCTACAGATTTCAATGCTACTATAGCAGATGCGTATGATCAAATTCATATTCGATATAAAAGAGATATTCCACATTTATTACGTTACACTCCACTTTCTTGCATCAGTGATGCTACTATAAATAATACTAAATTGGGTACTACTTATACCCCATACAATCACTATTATGCATGGAAAAAGGTAAATAATGAAGACGAATCAGCAAAACGAGGTATCGATCAAGTAAAAACCATTGTTGAGGGTGCTTACGAGCCTAATCGTTTCTTAGAGATAGTACGAGATTACGTTTATTTTCCAGATAAAACTTTCGATAGAGAGGAAGAAATTATTTGTCGTTATCCTCAATTTTTTGCTACTCGAATGCTTAAAGATAGTGTACTAAAAGCATATACTTCTCATAGCAGTAAAGGTGGAACTTATTTTGGCGCAACAGGTTGTGGAAAAACCTACACTATGATGTTTTTGGCAAGACAACTTTCTTTGCGTTGCGCGAAGAACTTGGTTCTCCTACGATTGTAATGATTGTAGATCGAGACGATTTACAAACGCAAGCTGGTAGATTGTTTTTACGTTCAGAAGATTTTTTATCGTTGGGAACTGCTAAAATAATAAAAGATAGAGAGCATCTCAAACGAGAACTTTCTATAAGAGAAACAGGAGGTTTTTTTATTTGTACGATCCAAAAATTCTGTGAAGAGATTGGCGAACTTAATACACGAAATAATATTATCTGTTTTTTCGGATGAGGCACATCGTACACAAGTACGTTTGGACACACAGTTAAAAGTAAAGGATAAAATAGACAAAAATGATAGTAAAAAGAAACCAAATTAGGAGCTTTTATCACTAAACCTTATGCAGAGCATTTGCGTACTGCATTTCCCAATGCTACGTTTGTTGGTTTCTCAGGTACCCCAATAGAAGAAACAATTCAAGTGTTTGGTGATGTCGTCGATAGTTATACAATGCAACAATCTGTTGATGATGAAATTACTATTGAACTAAAATATATTCCTAGAATAGCCAAAGTTACGCTAGATAGCGAAAAAAGTAAAACAAATAGATGCTTATTATAAACAATGCGCAGATGAAGGTGCCACAGAAGAACATATCAGTGCTAGTAAAAAGGCAATGAGTGCAATGGAAGTCATTCTTGGCGATGATGAACGTCTTGATCGTTTAGCTCATGATATTATCGTACATTATACCAAAGCTTGCGACAACAAAGAAAACGTTGTCCAAAAAGCAATGATTGTATGTAGCAAACGTAAAATTGGCTATAAGTTACTTCAAAAATTTGAGGAGCAAAAACCTGAATGGTTTGAAAAAAAGAAATCTCCTGATGATAATAAATTGACAACAGAAGAATTACAAGAACTTTCTCTTATGCCAACCATCGCTATGGTTGCTACACGTAGTGCAAACGATCCAAAAGACATGTTTGATTATCTTGGTGATAAATCTCGTAATAAGAAATTGGATGATTCTTTTAAACAGGAAAACTCTAATTTCAGAATTGTCATCGTAGTCGATATGTGGATTACAGGATTTGACGTTCCTTGTCTAACTTATCTTTACAACGATAAACCACTACAAAAGCAAACACTTATCCAAACCATAAGCCGTGTAAACCGTAAGTACGAGGGTAAAGAATTCGGATATATCATTGACTATATCGGTATTCGTGACAATATGATGGAGGCAATGAAAAAATTTGGAGGTGACGATTTTGGTCCCAGTGAGGACGATGTACAGCAAGCCTTAGAGACACTAATTATTGAGTTGAAATTACTCTGCGATGTATTTGTAGATTTTGATATTACACCATTTACGGATCCTAAAACTACACCTTTAGAAAGATTAGAGTGCTTGTCTTCGGCAGCTGACTATATTATTACATTAGCTGAGCAACTTAATTTAAGTAACGAAGGAGATAAACCTAAAAAAGTAAGTGTAAAAACATTCTTCTTGGCTCATATAAAACGATTGAGAACGGCTTATGATATTTGTCAACCATCTAATGTACTTACGAATGAACAACTTTCGTTGTCTCAGTGTTTTATGGCGGTTTCGTCTTATATTAGAAAAACTTCTGGAGAAAAACACGATACAGAAAGTATAAATCGTGCTGTTGAAAAAAATGGTTGCAGAAGCTTTGAAGTGTAATTCGGTGGTAAGTATTTTAGATACCGATGTAGAAGAAAATATATTTAGCCCAGAGTTTGTTGTTCAGTTAGAAAATATAAAATTACCAGCGACTAAACTTGAAGTGTTGATTAAGATGTTACGCAAATCCATCAAAGAATATAAGGACACAAATAAAATAGCCGCAGAAAGATATGAAGAGTTACTGAATAAAACGCTTGATGAATACCATAAAAGACGGGAAAACTTATCCCATGAAGAAGCAACTGTGACCCAATCAGAGGCGGTAGATTCTATTATTAGAAATGCAACACAACAAGCATTGGATATTCTATCGCAATTAGGAGAAGATAAAGATAGTTTTCGAAAATTAGGATTAACCTTCGAAGAAAAAGCTTTCTATGATATCCTTTTGCATTTGCGTGATAAGTATAATTTTGAGTATGGTAATGATGAAAAAGTAGGTGACTTAATTATAAATGATAGATGCAAACTATTAGCTCAGAGAATAAAAGGAACTGATCGATTTACAATCATCTTTTACAGATTGGCTTAACAACACTAATGTAAGAGCTGAATTGAATCAAAAAATATTCTTCTGTTTAGCAAAAAATGGCTATCCTCCACAGCATAATGATGAAGTATTTGATCAAGTTATGGAACAGGTAGAAAATTTCAAATCTAAGAACTAATGGTTTAATAGATATTTTTATGTAATTATATTTCGCATTAGTCTCTCTTACATTGTATTTTTGTATACTGACTAACCTGATCGAAGTACACTCTCCCTTGCTCTCCTGACTCATTCAAAATAGCACATCCAATCTGAAACCATTTTATCCTTTTATTATTAAATAATAAGAGATATAAAAAGAAATGGCTGATCTCTATGCCACTTCCTGCCACAAACTACCAATATATAAAAGATTGATATATGCTGTTTTTCTGGTAATTATGAAAAGTTATCTTTGCTATCCCGTAATCATAGTATAAACAATAAACAGTAAATTACTATGGAGATAATAAATATTGAAGCTCGGACTTTTGAAACCATGATGCAAGGTTTCGAATCGTTTGTCAGAAAAGTAGACAAATTATGTGAGCAACATGTAGGTAAAGAGCTTAATGAATGGTTGGATAATCAGGATGTATGCTTGATACTGCATATAAGTCCCCGTGCATTGCAAAGCCTGCGAGATACAGGAAAGTTGGCATATACTCAGATAGATCGAAAGATGTACTACAAACCTGAGGATGTAGAAAAATTGATTACTAAAGTAAATCAGCTACAAAAATGAGTAACGAGCTTATAACAAAGACAATGAGCGAATAAAAGCTTTTTTAGTTTCGCTTGATAGAATGTTAGATAAATTTGAAAAGGTAATAACCGATTATAAACCAATGCTGAATGGTGATCGATTTTTAACCGATGCAGAGGCTTCTGAAAAATTAAAAGTTAGTCGTCGTACCTTACAACAATATCGAACCGAAGGTCGAATCGCCTATCTCTATTTCGGAGGGAAAACTTTGTATCGAGAATCTGATATTCAGAAGATCTTGGAGAAAAACTATCATAAGTCATGGTTGTAGTTTCTGGGATTCAATAAGTACCATCAAGATTAAATTCCCCGAAGTTAAAAACGTTAGCTTCGGGGAATTGATTTTAGTATTTTTAGTTAAGTAAAGTATTCTCTCTGGGCAATACAAATGTAGTTGTAACATCGTCTCTAATCATCTTTTTGATTACCCACTTTCGAAATATATCTGCGTTGGATGACTGCAACTGAAAAGCAACAGCGATTATCATGTCTAAACCATAATAATCCGGATAGATATTTTTTCCATCGATAGTGCAATTCATAGAATCGTCTCCTGTAACAACACCTAATTTCTCAACAGATCGGATAGCTCTTTTTGCTGTTTGGTGAAAAACTCCAAATAATTCAGCAATCTCAGGAATACTCATTCTAACGTTGTCTGTTATATTTAGAACTTGACCATTATTGATAGTTATCTTATCTCGTTTCATGATTTGACTGGTTTAGGTGTTTTATCTTCCTTTACTTTTCTTCGTTCCATCAGTTTATCCATATCCTCTGATATTTTCTGCTCTGTAATCTGTGCATACACTTGTGTAGTGCTTATGTTAGCATGTCCCATCATCTTGGCAATGCTTTCAATAGAAAGTCCTGCTGAAATTGCCAATGTCCCGAAGCTGTGGCGACTTTGATGATACGACAGATTCTCTTTCAATCCCGTTGTAAGACCAATTTGATTAATGTCATACCAAATCATATCACGGACAGGTAGAGGAAATATAGGTTGGCTGTCATCAGTAGAGTTATAAAGCATTAGTATTTGTTCTGCTATCGGATGCAGAGGGATAAATGCCTCTACATTGGTTTTAACCCTACGTTTTCGAATATAAAGTCTACCTTCTGCTGTCTTACCAATGTGATGTGGATAAAGACGGTGCATATCTACATAAGCGAGTCCTGTGAATGAGGAGAAAAGAAAAGCTCTACGCACTAACTCTAAACGTTCATCAGGCATTGGATTCTCCATTATAGATTTCAATTCAGCTTTATTTATGTGGCGATGTTTGGGAGGATCTTTCTTTTCGTATCTCACATCTTCCAACGGATTGCTTCTCAATACTTCTTGATCGATAGCAATGTAAACAAGTCGGTTTAGCCAAGTCAAAGCTCGGTTTATATAAGAATTCTTTCGACTATGTACTGTTTTTAGATATAGCTTCAATGATTCTCCAAACTCTTCTGTGATAGATGCAAAAGCAATATCTTCCATCTCTTTAGAATTCAGATAGTCTTGCAGATTGCCTTGCATCAGTCGGGATTCCCTATAACTTGATCTTGAGTTTATTTCTATTGAACGAAGTCGTAAACGTTCGAGTTCCACTTTTCCAGCTTCAATTAAAGTGGTTGGAATGGAGTTTATACCCACAATTGTATTTTTTAAAAGTTCACTACTGATAGCCCCTTGTTCTTTCAAAATATGTTCGTAAGTATGTTCTATCCGTTGGCGAAAGGCTTTCAATTGATTACTAATTCGTTCGTTCTTGATACCGCCTTTCTTTGCATCCCAATCTTCTGCTTGACAGTAGATACCTGTTGTAACAACGATTGGTTTTCCATCGATACTGATTCGACAAAGAATAGCTGTCGTTCCGTCTGCTCTTACCTTATTTTTATTGATATAGAATAATATTCTAAATGTACTACGCATAATTATTTCTGTTTATATAGTTTGTAATTAGGATTAAAGGACTAATTTGAAATCTTTAGTTGCTTCAATAAGCTTATCCATATCTTCAAATAGTTTCTTAGGAGTGACACGAGCATAGACCTGGGTCATTTGAATATTACCATGTCCTAACATTTTACTAATAGTTTCGATAGGTACTCCCTCTTCGAGCGTAATTAAACTGGCGAAGCTGTGGCGCCCTGAATGGTAGGTCATTGGCTCTTTTACATCTGCTAATACTCGTAAACCTTTCATATTGGCTTTTACCATTTCGGGAGATTGCCACGGAAATAGTGTGTCTCTTTCTTCGTCCTTGTATTTTTCAATCAAGGCGATTGCTTCAGGCAATAATTTCACACGAGCCCGAAAGTCCGTTTTCTTTCTCGCATATTTTAGCCAAAGACTACCTTCTTCATCTGTGAAAAGATTTTCTTTTGGTTATACGAATGACATCTGCATAGGCAGTGCCAGTGTAGCAGGCAAAGAGAAACAAATCTCTAGTAAAACGAGTTGATGGGCGATTTTTGGGGATATCCAGATCTGCTTTCTCAAAAGCTCTCCCGACTTAATGCTTTGGGAGTAGCTTCCTTTTGTTTGGGTAGTTTGTAATAAGCAAAATGTAATTTCTCTGAAATGCCTTCTTTGAAAGCCATCTTGCAGATTTTCTTTAGAATAGCTAAATAATGGCGAAGAGTATCCATGGCATAGCCTTGTTCTCCTAATACAGCATCTTGATACTCTCTAATAAATTGTTCGTTCAATTGTCCGAATGCAATGTCTTTGGTTTTGAATTTCTTTTTGATGAATTTACCCAGTGAGCGATGTGTATAGAAATAGGTCGATAGGGTTGTAGGAGCAACATCAATTCCAACGCGAGCTTTCAATTCTTCCATGTGTCGATCAAGAAGGGCAAGCAGGGTTAATTGTGCTCCCATATTTCCTTGATACAAATTCTTAACTGCTTCTGCGTCGAATGGTTTTTACGTTCCACTAAACTATCAAAAGCCGAATGAACACCAAGCAGTATTTTTTCAATTTTCTGATTAGCTTCTACAGCTTCGGCTTTTCCCATTCAAACGACTCTCTCGTGAATTCCACAAGTCGAGGCTACAAGAAAGTTTACAGCTGAATTGTGCCATCGTACCATTACAGTAATACGTCCCATAATCGGAGTCTTACCCGATTTATCAGGTGAGCTCTTTTTGAGGTAGAGCAAAACCTTTAATTTTTCTACTTTCATAACACTTATAATTTTAAGGACTTTGCCTAACGGCAAAGTTACCGGTTATATAAGTGCTCTTTATTATGCAAAAATCAGTAAATCAAAGAAATAGAATCAAATCATCAGACTTCAATCTATCTCTAGTTACCTATTTTATTTCGGTAACTGAGGGTTAACGATTTGGTAACTGAACCACTTCTTAAATCGTCTTACCGAACAATCTCCACAAGTAAGCAAATCTATTAACTACAAGTGAGTTATATCTTTACTTCTTACATCTGCATACGCTCGTTTTACGGTGTAATACTCACGTTGCTCGACATACATTTGCAACCTATTTAATCAACAAAGGTGTAAGTATTGAGTCAATACCTAAAATAATGGGGCATACAGATATGAAGCAATCATTGTTATACGCTCGTATGCTTGGTTCAACAGCAATAAATGAAATGAAAGATAAGTTATTGTAACTAAAAAAGCAGATCATTAAGACCTGCTTATAATACTTTTCATAGTACAGTTGCAATGCTCGTTTGCAAGAGGGGCTTTAAATTAGTTGTTAAAATTTACTTTTAATCTTAAACCTTTATTGTTTAAAGAAAATAGATCCTCCAAGTCACTCTTAGAAAACGAAAAGAATTTTGACATATCATCTAAGGTGAAATTTAATTGATCTTTTATTAAATGATAAGAATCATTGAATAATTTAGGATTATCAATATATACGTTTATAGGTTCTTCTTTTTTATACCCCCTACGACTTAATTCAATATTTAGATATGTTGCCCAATTTTTTAGTTATACACCCTAAATTAGAAGCTCTATAAATGATAGAAGCCATAGAAGTCAACCAAAGTTGCTTTAAGTTAGCTAAGTCTGATAGTTTTAAGTCTTGAAGTTGATTTCTGATTACATCGGATGGCATTAAAAACTCTGATGCAAACTCATTAGCCTCCTTTTCGAGGTCTCTTGTGTTATCAATTAAATAATTACCAACTTCAATATTATGCATGATTAAATGTCCTAACTCATGAGCCAACGTAAAACGTTTTCGATCATTAGGCATTTTTCTTATTTACAACAATAATCCAATTACCATAATCCGAAACGAAGGATACACCATCAAATTCCTCTATGTCTCCACCGTCTTCAATTACTACAATGCCATTATCTTCCAGTAATGCATAGAAATCTTTCACAGGAGAGTTTTTCAAATTAAAGAGTCTCCTAGTTTGTATTGCAGCTTCTGTAGGGTAAAACCTAACATCAAATCTATTTGAGGAAAACCGTTCAGTGGGTAATCGATATAACTCCTATTCATTGAATCTACAAGGTATCCATACGTCTTCAACCTCATATCTAAAAAAATTCTTCTTAGCTTGGTTGACTCTTTTTTTTCGGTAATTTGCATAATATGCCTTATTGTGTATATCGAGTTCAAAAAAGCCTTTGGAAAATTTAATTCTTCAGAGATTTTATCGAGTAATTCTTCAGAGATATCTTCAATTCCTTTTTTCTATTTTAGATAGCTTGGATTGTGATAAACCTTTGATCTTAGAAGCTAACTCCGTTTGAGAATAACTTCTATATTCTCTAGCAAACACAATCTGATTGTGATTAGCTTTCATATTTAGTCCTTTAATTGTTCTTAATTTAGTAATGTATAGTTAGCGGCACAACGGATTAATATTAAATTACATTTTTTTGAGATTCACTGTTTCTAAATTTAGGACCTTTGCGAATCTCTTTTGAAGTTTCGTTATTTGTAGAAATTACATTGATAACTTCATCTTCATTTATAGTCCATTGCATCTTATTCTCATCAATATAGACTATCTTTAAATTGTCAATAACACCTAACTTATTAGGTTTGTATCCAAGATACAAGATAGGCTCAATTGTCGAATCATACCCCATATTATCCTCAAATAAATTTAATTGTATCTGATTGTTAATATTCGAAAGATTTTTAGTCCTAATACCCATCGGTAAAATTTTTTTGCATTTAGTTTTTTATTAAATATTGATAACCATTTATACGAAGTACAAATCGACCATATTTCATAAAAAAGAACAGTTAGTTTGTATATACTTCATGCAAAGCATTACAAATGTACTGATTTAATACAACTGAATTGTAATTTCTAGTTATTATTGAGAAACCAAGCTCAGAGGTGTCTTTATACCATCTATCGATGGCACTTCTAACTGTTTCAAATATAGTTCTTAAATAATGTTTGTTGTCAATAAGACATTCATCTTTAGAAATAATTCTTCTTTTACTTAACAAACCTTTAGTTTTATTATTTAAACTAAAAGTAGGTTTATCGCTAGAATTATCTATATTTGCAGAACCATTTACAAAAAGAACGCTTATGTTCTTCAACTTTATAAAAATTTCCATAAAATAAATTTTGTGTAGTGCCGCTGCTATACACCTTAAAGACTCTAGTGCAATAGAGTCTTTATTTATTTAAAAACAAAGATATAACAATAAAGCATACCTAAAAATAATTTATGCAGAAAGTTGTAAATAATTTTTGCAAAAAAGTTGTATTTTGCAAAAATGCTAGAAATTTAGAGGTGAATAATAGGTTCATTATTTGAATTTCCTTATTACCCTAAACCCTACATATCCAATCAGCACACCACCCAAGATCATTAATATGATTTGCCACTGATGAAGTTTATTTACTTCTTTAATCACTTCAACTGGATAAGGTTTGTCTACTTTGATACTATCATGAATAAATACGCTATCTACAACTAGTTTGTCCTTATATAGATATTTTGTATTTCTCTTTGAATACTGTATCTCCTTTGTGGTGGATGAAAATACTAGTTGCTATACCAATACTTGTTGCGTTGTCTGTTGCAAAGTGATTCCCAATCATGCTTATAGGCCTGCCCACTTCCATTGTTCCATCACCCGCTATCATATAGTGAAAGCCTACCATTGGCATCCCCCCTCCTAGTTGATCACTTACCAACTTTGCAGTCGTTGGTTTATCTATCGCTTGGATAATGACTTTAGTTATTGGTCTCATTGTTCTTTTCATTCCAATCTAATAATGTTTTGTATACTGTAGTTTGTTTTGATTTCAATTTTCTTCTAATAGTTTACCATTATACACATTTATCACACCATTGGATTGTGTACCTGTAGCTTCTGGACTGTCTAAGTCTGTGCAATTGTAAGTATCTATAACTGCATTTTGACCAGCAAAATATCCAAACTTTTTAACGACTTTACCACTTTCCGAATAACCAACTGCACATACACTAGCACAATTAACTAATATCAATGTATTTATGTATTCAGTTGCAGTAGTGGGGATTGCTTCACAATAATAGTTGATACCATTAAATCGAGACAAGGAGCTATATACTATTGCTTGCCCTCCGTATCCTCCTTCTTCGGCTTTAGTATCACCGACATATGCCATTCCATACATCGCATTATCTTGAAAGGTGCAATTAAATATATTGTCATGTGAACCATAAGCACTTGCGATACCCGCCTTTCGATTGTTGGCGAATAAACAGCCATATACTGAAGCTCTGTTATTTTCATGGGCAGACATTCCATCATCACTATTATAGTGACTAATCGTATCTCGTACAGTACAAGACGTAGTTTGTAAATTTGCAATCGTAGGATAAGCACTATGTCCATTGATGCCATCTCCACCTTTTTCACTGAATGTTCGTGCTATTTCGCATCTATTGATGTCTAAGCCAATAGAATTATCATATAAGATTCCACCCCCGCCTATTCCTCCAAAAACGATAGAGTCAGTAATAGATCCTTTGGTACATGATTTCAAATTTGCATATCGACCTACAAATTCAACATTGTTCAATTCTAATTTTACGCTCCCATTGTTACCATATATACCTGCACCTAATGGATACACAACAGGATTGTTTTTTAAATTAGTTCCGTTTTTTATAGAGAAATAGAGTAATTTATTTGTCTCATCATAGAAATACCGATGAACGTTATTTTTCACAACATCAATAGAGGATGCACGCATTATTGTACTGTGTTGTAATGCGTATTTTCGTCCCATATATAAAGGATGTTGACGACTTGGTAGAATTAAAGTCTTTTCGTCTGGAATATCTAATTGATACAACGGAAAGTCATACACATTAGAGAAAGTAGGCATATTCACGACTATGACATTTGGCAAATCATCAACCAATGCACCTGATGTAATAGTATTACTGATGAATCGTAATAACTCACCTGATACTCCATTAATGGATAGGTTTTTTTGATTAGCTTTTTGTCGGATGTTTATTGACTCCGTGAATGTACCTTTTTGCTATTATCTTAGTGTCAATACCTGTACTGGCGATAGCCTTGCTTATTGTTTTCAATGGCGACGCAAACGAAACACCTATATTATTATCATCCCCAAATTCGGCATCTACATAAATTGTCTGATTGATGTTTTCAACATCTTTAGTGTTAAGGGGGATTGGTTGTTTGATTTCTTGCGAATTGGCGAGATATGGATCTTTACTAATATAGCATTCTTCACCTTCCATTGATACATCCGTACCATTGATGCCTTGAAGTCTGATTAAAATAGTATCAGTACCATCTGCAATCAACATTTCTTTATTTAGAAGATTATTATCTCCTATTGGAATGTTATAATCCTTACGTGATAATTGAGTATCGTTCTTTTTGCATATCATTACCAAAGTTGCATCTTGTACTGTCTTTATCTTTTTTATACCAAAATACAAAGTGGCACCTTCTTTGAACTCAGTTTTTTTCTCAATAGGAAACTCTAACCCAAAATAATATTGATTAGCACTACCATCACCAACAATTTTGAACATATCAGCACTCATTTCTTTTGATGATACATTACCTATCAGATTCCAATTCATGTAAGAAGGTGCGACATTGAAAACATATACAGGGATAGATGCAATACGACCATTTATAGCCTCAAACTTTAGATTCTAAAAACACCAATTTCTAATGCATTTTGATAAGAACATGATCCAATAAATTCAGCATCAGAAGGAGGTGTAAGCTGATAACCGTCATAAGTCATGATACTGTCACATTCATAGCCAACAAAATTAAGATCAGCATTATAATAAGCTACTCCGCAATAATTAGAGTTATTGATACGACCTGAATAATAGTATTTTTTGTCTACTTCTATTGGAAACATTACGTCACTATTAGTCACGCTAGTTCTGTTGTAATCATCTATATCTATTACTTTTCCACTTGCTTTTAGAATCCCTCCAATTGCAGTACCTCTTTTAATTGGCTTTTTATCAAATACTTCGTTTGAGCTAGCTTTTTCACCATCTATATATTGAAGTGTTTTCGTAGAACCTCCCGATAATGCAACTTCTTCACCATAGATTCCTGAATTCATATCTACCCATTGTGCCCCATTCCAATTATAACGAGTGTTTTCACTCTTTACCAATACATCCCATCCGATTTCTGGATTAGGTAGGTATTTAATAATGATGTTTTTGTCTCCTGTTGTATCATTATAGGTGTCAACTGCTTTTTGTTTGATAATTCCATTCATCAATGCATCTACAACAGCTTTATCAGCTTTGGTTACAGCTAAGATGTCTATGGATGCTAATATATCATCTGTCAGTGTTTTGATATAACTTAATATATCTCGAAATAAACTACCTATTCGAGTAGCTGTGTTCATCTCTTTTAATCTCTCATTCATCACTGTGAGAGCTCGATTTAGTAAACTTGCAAAAGAGTTCATATCTTATTTCTTTTAGTTGAATGTTGTGTCAAATGACGTATCAAATATCCTTCCATTTATACTTGCTGTATATATGCGATCTTCATCTGGTTGTTCTACATTTAGTTTGAATACATACAAAGGATAATAACTACTTACGGAGATTAGTTCAGGAATGGAAGATTCATTTCTAGTAGTTCTCACTCCATCTACAACAATATCTGATAGTTTGAAAATATTATTTATCTTGTTCCCAACCCATTGAGGAACACCTTTTTTTGTGCCAATAGTTAGTACTGAAATTTCAGAAGATTCGGCTGATATCTGATAAGGTGTGAAACGCTGATCTCTGAATATTTCATTTTCCACTGTTTGAGTTTTATCACCTGGATAAAAACCACCTTCTACTCTAAAGTTAAATGTCTTTATAGTTTCATCCACATTATAAAATAGAGTGTCATACTCATTACGTCTATGTGTATAGTTGATAAGTATAGTGTTTTTCAAATCTTCATCAGATGCTATTTGGAAGTAAGCTACAGCTTCATCAGATCCATTAGTGAGGATGAACTTATATACATCTTCTATCTCTACACAAAACACAGTTTCATATAGTCTCTTACCATCATGCCCAGTATCAGTATATATCAACTCTACCTCAATGGGTACCTTATCCCCTTTTTTATTTTCATAATGTGCCGTAAATCCATCTGTATAACCTACAAACTGAATGCGTATTTCATCATTAGCAGCAAACTTTTGTATGTAACAAACATCCTGATCAAAAGGAGCTTTCCAATTCTCTTTCCTACCAAGATACAAACTGCTGAATTTAGAATTAACAATCATGTGAATACTGTTTACCTACAAAAGTAAACAGTGTGTCATTCTCTAAATAGAGGTACAAATAACTAACAAATAAGTTTTTAGGTATTGATCCAAATTTTATAAACATATAATATCCTCTTTGAATTTATTTATTCAATTTTTATTATACTAGGTATTAATATTTCCTCACAAAGTTTGCTAGTGACAAACATTTGTTGTATATTTGTAATGTAATCAATAAGGGAATTGTTTATTAAAACCTGCAGAGTCAGCAGATAAAAAACGACAAGCGTTCTATGAAGTATTTGATTAAGTCTATCCTAGAGATAGCAAGTGACAATCCTAATGGGTTTACAATCAGTATTGAGTCTTTAACGCCTATTGAATACGGTTATTCAGTAGCTTATAAAGAAACTCAAAACAGTTTTGGAATTGAAGGACTTGAAAAAGTTATCATTCATTCACTGCAAAACGATTTGATTGTAGGCGGTTGGTTGAATGAAGATAATAGCTCTTATTACTTCGACAGTTGCAAAATCTTTCAAGACCTAGAACAAGCATTAAGCTTTTGCTAGAGAGAATGAACAGATCGCTCTATTTGACTTAACCAATGAATTACCTATTAAGGTTTAACTCATGGGGAGCAATCCCCTCTATTTTACTAACTAACTAACTAATTATAAGTTTATGAAAGATTTTAAAGAGTTGAATTTATTTTCAGATAAAGACCTTGCTTTTATTGAGGAAGCTAAAAAACTATTTAAGCAAAATTCAAATATAGAGTTTGAGTTAAAAGCAATACAATGCAAATAAGAATGATCTAACTATAAGAGTTAGACAGGGCGAAACATAAGAAATAAATATCTTTCTCAAAAGGAATTAGTTGACAGAATACAAAATACATTCAGTCAAACTGATCTACCTAAAGGATTGAGATTATATATTCATGCTACAACTTACCTAGCTTATGGAATTGAAGATGCTTCTTTAGATTGGATTAAAGAACAAATGAATAAACACAACCTTAAACAAGTAGACTTATGTGCGTTACTGAATACAAATAAATCTACTATTAGCGAATGGATATCAGGCTCGAAAGACTTGACAGATATCCATAAGGTTATGTTCTTTTTATTTATTTAAAGCATTAGATTAATAAATAAAGTAATCTAATCTTTTTTTTCTTTCTTGTGTTTTTGTTTATTTTTGGAGGAAGCTTTAATTAAAATAAAAGGTTTTCTTCAATTAAATGAATGAATACAACTACTATGAACTATTAGGTGTTTCCAAAGATGCAACTATTGAAGAAATCAATAAGCAGTATCGGAAATTAAGTTTGACGACCCATCCAGATAAATTAGGTGGACATGATACAATATTTAGATTAATAAAAAATGCAAAAGATGTTTTAATTGATCCAAACAAGAGAGCAGCATATGATAGAGATTTAAGAGGTTCAAAGAAGTTCGATCAACACAATTTTAATTCTGCTGAGTCTTCAAAGAAAGAAGTCAACAATCTAATCAAAGAGAATACACAGCTTAAAAAAAATCAAATACTTTTACTAAATAAGAAAGTATCTGAATTGAATCAATCCGATTTGGATAAAAAGGCTAATATTGATAATCTTCTTGAGAGTAAGAACATTCTAAGAGATATGATTCGAAAATTGGAAAATAATCATACGGCTCTTTCAGATAAATATAAATCATTACAAAAAGAATATAATAGAATATTGCTAGATAAGGATTCATCCGAATTAAGCAAATCAACTAAAATAGATACTGATAGTAATCTTCATATTAACAGCAACCAAAAAAACATTAATGAATCGGAACGCAAATACAAAGAACTATCAGATAAGTATACTTCACTAAAAGAAGATTTTGATAAAACAAAAGCGAAAAAACTCACAAGTCCAGGATGTGCGTTGATTCTAATAGCGGTTCTTATATTGCTTATTGGACTCGTTTGGTTCACTACAGGACAAAAGTAGAAGCTATTGTAGCTCTAATTGTAGGAGCTGTCCTTTTCTTTTGTTGGATATAGAAGATAGTGTTTAATAAATATTGTTTATTTTTGAAGTAAACAATTAAACCAAACAATGAAGAAAGTATTATTTGCCCTAGTGGCAATCATGCTAGCTAGCCTTACTGCTTGCTCTAGCGATGATGATGACAAGGTGTCAAGCTGGGTTATCTATGTCAAAGACAGAAAGAATGTTCCATGTTTAGATGAAATACCTGAAGATAATTTAATATACCAATACTATGAAGAATTTGGGGGTTCTATATTCAAAGTTACAGAACGTGAAATAAAGAAAATGACTGAAGAAGTAAACAAGCAGGCACAGATGTACTACGAGACTAATGTTGTTAGCTGTGAAATATACTTGCAAGTATCTCAAATTAAGGAGAACATGAGTATGGAAGAGATGGAAAAAGAAATGGAATAATAGAAAAAGAGCCTTTATAGGCTCTTTTTCTTATACAATATCCATACTGTTTCCATCTCCCAAGCAGGATTCTTAGATACTTCTTCTATAAATCCTTCATAGGTTTGCCCCTTGTATCGAAATCTAACTATACCATTCACATTCTCGCCTGTTGGTAAGTGCTGTATATTCTTGCTTGCTATATCATACATAATAGGCTCAAATAGTCCTGCTCCGTCTGGTATTTCATAGCTTTCATCTATTTTTTCACCATCTATTACGATCTTAGCATTAGAATCACTCGCTGCAAATGTTACCTTATTTACACTAATACCTAATAGGTCCTTGTTCAACTTCATCAGATGATAAGGATTTAGATTCCCATTAAAAATAGTATTATTAGGATAGTTGCCTGAGTATACACTCTTTACTGTTTCGTAATAGCTTGCACCTTCTCTTACATTCACTAGAAATAAATCTTTTGTCAGACTTATCATCTGTACTATCTTTTTCCTCTTTCCTGTGCTAGAAATTCTATGCCATAACAATCAGCTCTATATGGGGATATCAACTCTAGGATATGCTCTCCCATGTTCAAATCAGTAGAATAATCATGCAATCCATTAAACTCAAATCTAACATTCGTGTTTTCTATGTCTTTTCTGTTATATCCTATTTTGAGTGCCGAATATAGATATTCTTCATTTACAGATTCTCGCAGATCGGCGCATTCATGCTCTTCTAGTTCTAGTGCTGTCAAGTCAGTTCTAAAACCTTTCTCTCTTTCCTAAAGGTCAACTTATTCTCGGCCACATGTTGTTCATACCCATAAACGTTCATCCATTCCACAAACTTACGATAAGATGTATGCACTTGAGCTTCTGTGATTACTTCATCATTCTCATTGCGTTCTGTCTCTATTCCTCTGATGCTTTCGGCTGCCGATATCATTATCAGATTGTTTTTGTCTGTATTGAAATTCTCAATATCAGACAAATACTGTTCTTTTGCTGTCTGTCATTTTATCTACAAGCGATTGAAGTAGTATTTTAGGGTCTATCAAGTCTACATTTATTGCTTGGTGAGTAGCATTATACTTCACTTTCACTGTGCATTCTATGTTTGGCCTAACACTTGTTTCAGCCTTTACTGTTGACCAATAGACGAAATACAATTTCTCACCTTTATTGAGTTGGGTTTTAATCGTTTTTGTTTTATTTACTCTGACTCGGTTTTCGACTTTCATAGTCCACAAAGAATCGTATTTTGTATCTACTATTTCATTCTTGTCATCTAGTATGTGCCTACTCCTTATCAAGTCTACATACCCATTCTTTAAGTTATCATTAGGCACATAACTTTCATTAATAGCATTAAAGTCCGCAGACTCAAATAATACACTTGCATCTATTGTGATACTCATATCTACGGCATCCTCTTGACACTCTACAAACCATGATTTTTCTTTGTCAGTCTCATATAATATGCCAATAGCTACAGTTTGTTCATAGATAACATCTTTTACGGTAACTTCCGAATTCATGTATGACATTCCCAATGTACGGTCTGGGGAAGTTCCTGTGTTATTGTGTGTATTACGTAAATCACCAACAACAACCCCTTTAAAAGTAATACTATTTTCTAGCTCAATTCGCTCAAAATCCCATTGTTTATTTTCTTTGATTTCATTGACAGGCACATCATATACTATCTTATTCTTTGCTTTTATATGATCGTATAGGCTTGACCGTTTTGTGTCTATTTTTATTATCGTGTCTGATTTGTTGTATTGAGTCCAATCAAGATTATATATCTGCGGTTCGTAATATTGTTCTTCCACATATGGCCAGTTATCTTTTAGTAGGTAGATATACATATCACCTTTGGCTCTGTATTTGTATTTCTCAAATATATCCTGTACTATATCATAGGCATCTAACACAAACTCAAAAGGAAAGCTGATCTCATGGTATATCCCTGATGTAGCATCTCTTTTTTGTGTCACTTCTAACTCTTTCCAATTACTGATACAATTCGAAAAATCATAAACTTCTCCATATGCATGGAGTTCAAATTTTGCTCTTGGCGGTGTAATACTCATAATTCTTATTTATTTAAATACGGTGTTTATTAATCTGTATCCTGAACTGTTTTTATTGTTCGAATAGTTTGTATTATAGCGTATTGCATTAATACCTTTATTGATCTGTCCTAGTTGATTGTTTGCTTCTTTGGTGTTGTTCCTTAGTACTTCATCATTCAGCATTATCATTTTACCTGAGTCATTATCATAGGATACATTTGGATGCGAACTTATATTCATCATCGCTTTTCTATAATCAGGAAGTACTTCAGTTCCTTTTGGTAAATTGACCAATGTATCAGTAGATGGTGTTTTTCCATACTTCACCTGATGGAAGAATAACCATTTCTGATTTGCCACCATCACCAACTCTAGCTAAACCTCCTGGATGATTATCCGTTCCTTTTGCATAAGCAGGTATTTGTTGAGCTGCTATCATACCCAACTGAGCCGCCACCATACCACCAATAACACCAGGCAGTACCAAATTGAGAGGAAAAGGTGCACCCATAGCAACAACTATTGCATTAGCTCCTGCAATGGCTGTCTGTACCATTGTGTTGGCTTTGTTCCATATAGCTTGTTTACGTTGTATCTCTTTACGTTCTTGGTCATATTGCTTTTTCTCTTTCGACCTGAGATTCTTCAATGATTCTTTTTCTTGCATCAGCTTCTTCTTCTGACATCAATCCAGCTTCAACATTTTCATCAATCATTTCGATTTTCTCATCCCAATAAGCCTTTTCTCTTTTCTCTAGTGCATCTATCGCTTTCAATTGTTCATCATAGTACATAGTAGCCATATCAAGCGCAATACTCCACATCGCTTGCAAAGATTTAACTCGAGCATCATTCATTATTTCATTGAACTTTGCTTCTGCTGTCAGCATCTTATCTACTTTTTCTTCTGTTTGGGCAATCTCAAACTCAGCCATATCTTTAGCATTCTTCTTCCTCAGTTCATCTATCTTTTTTTGAATTTCTAGTTTCTTTTCTTCCGATAAGTCTGTTAGGTCTATTGACTTCTCTAGCTGTTCTACTTCAAAATCAAATGCTGCTTGATTATACTTTCGGATGATTTCGAATCTTAACTTTTGATATTCTTCTGTTATTATTGTTCGTTGCTTCTCGTTATTTACATTGAGTTCTATTTGTTTCTCATAGTTCTTTGCAGCAGATATCAACTCGTCCTGCATCTCTTGATTAAGTTTCTCGCTCTTTTCGCTGATGATACCTTGTATTTTCTTTACCCGGTTTTCGGCTTCTTTTATGTTCAGATTTTTACTTTCTACAACTAGTTTTTGCTCCAACTTAGATATCTCATACAAAGCTTTCTCTTTGATGAGTTTCTTTTTGTGTTTCAGTTAATCCTTCTTGTCTGAGTTCTTCTTTCTCTTTTGTCTGGATGATAGACTTCTCATCCTCTATATAAGCCTTTAGAGCGATTTTCCTTTCATCATAGGACAATGTAGCATCTTTATATATTTGCTGTTGCAAGTCTGCACTTTTACGAAAAATTGAAAGATTCTAGCTCTCAAGTGACTTAAGCTCTTTATTTCGTTCTCGCATAGCTTCTTTAGCTGCATTAATACCTTCTTTGCGCAATTGGTTATTTGTCCTTGTCGCAGTATATATTTTTTGATGGTGATCTGCTTCAGCTTTATACATATCAGATTCTAACTTTGCTATTTCGTCTTTCTCTTCAATGCTTAACTTATTCAATATTTGCTGTTCAGTCATCTGATCTGTGATCTCTTTATTCTCATAGATTTGCATTTTTCGAAGGTCATGCGCTTCTTTGGCTATAGATACACTTTGTTCCCCTAGCTTATTAGATAGTTCGATGTATTTGTTATTAGCTTCCAGTCGTTCAGAGATTGATTTCTCCTGATCACTAGCTATATTCCGCAACTTGTTTAATTCTGCCTGACTTTTAGCTTCATCAACTCCTAAATCTCTCTTTTTAGAAACTGCATTTTTAAATCATTTGGTGATTGTAGGGAAGATGTTTATCTAATTCCTTTTGAGATTCTCGAGTTGCATTTAACTCAGCATTCATCCCAATGAATATTTACAAGTAGATAGGTTTGCTCTTGAATTTGAGGACTTAATTTGTTGAAGGCTTCACTTGCAGGATCAAAACACTTGTCTTTGTGCTTCCCCTACTTTTTCATAGTTTGATTGTAATGATATTAATGTTTGTTCATATTCAGTTTGTTTTTGCGTTAAGCTTGCTATGGCATTACTATATTCTTCTTCTGATATTGCTCCTTCGTTGAATTTTTTCATTTAATGAAGTTTGCAAACCATCAATTATCCCTAACTGCTGATTCACAGCATTAATCGCACTAGAATAACTTTTTAGGCCATCCTCATTTTCTTTGATGTAGGAAGATATATCAAGTCCTCGTGCTGTTCTTTCAGTCGCAGCTAATAATTCTTTTGTTGATTGCTCTAACTTCTTAGTCGCTTTCTCCTGTTTTTCCTGCTCTTTTGTATGATTTCCTTCTAAATGGATGATCGATTCTAGATACTTCTTTCTTCTTTCTTCAACACTTAATGCCTCTTGCGTAGCTTTGGTCGCTCTCTTTGTGGCACTTTCTTGTGCTTCTGCATACTTGGACGCATCACTAAAATTCTTTCCTAAACTCTCATAACCTAAATTCAGCTTTTGAACTACGACAAGTGTTTTCTCCATCTCCTGATAAGAGGAAACTAGTTTTTTATCTAATGTATCAAGATCATTTAATGCTTGTTTACTGACCAGTTGGTCTATCATTTCTGTATTATTAGCCATTATTTTTTCATTTTTAGATGGTTTTGATACTGTTGAACATATTCAGGTATTCGGCAAATTCAGCTACTGTCATTTTCTTTGGATTCAGTTGTATTTTTACAACTTCACATGTCGACAACATGACTAATAGTTTATTATAGTATTTCCGAGTTGGCTTCTCTCCTTTGCCAGTTGAAAGAATCTTATATTGATTACTAGATTCTTTATATTTTACCATTCTGTTTTTCATTCTCATCTGAATGGTATGTATTAGCTTCTGAAATTCTTCCTCTGTCTCAGGAATAGAACATTTTAATCCGTTTTGATTCAGATATTCTATTGCTTTATCAAACCTTCCAACGGATACTAATTTCAAGGATAACTCAAGTCCTATAATCAAATTCCTTTGATAATAGAAATTACTCATCACTTCTGAGATTGCTTGTGATTCACCATTATTAGATAGTTCCGAAAAATCTGTTACTAGTTTGAATCTTGCTTCCTCTAGTTGCTCTTGTGTAGGTTTACCTTTTATTATGAGATTCTTTAAATTGTTATCATCACACGTAACATCTATATAAATAGAAAGAGGACATGTATTCACATTGTCATACAATAAAATATTCGATAGGTGTTCCGATCTTTCCTCCTTTGATCCAACATTCTTCACATTCGATTGATAGTTTCCTTCGCATTCGATGATGATCTGCGTTTTGTTATCCTCTTTCGCAACCCTCGCAGCAAGTTTCCTGATTTTGTCTCTTTCTTCATTTACTTTTATTCTTTTACATTCTGTACAACTCATCTTTTTCTTAGGTGTTTTAATATCTCATTCCACATTCTTACACGAATCCAATTCTTATAATAGAAGTCTTGAGAAGCAGGAGCAAGTCCATACACTTTCCCATATTTAGATTCTATATCAGGTGCAGCTATTCCACTTGATCCTATTGTATAGTTATTATTACTCACATTTATAAAGAAATGATTGAAGAACCAATGCCCAGTAGAATGTATTAGATTTGAGTGGGATTGCTTTTAGACGGGAATAATTGCACTTTAGAATAAGACATGAGTGATTCATAATCATTCCATCTATGCACCTTGTTAACCATGTAACTATAGGCTCTATTATATCCTCCTTTATCATCCCAATATGGATCATCTAATATACTTGGCGTTAATACCTTTCCTTCTGCGTCACGTCCATAAAGCAACTGATCTCTATTCAAGTCAAGAACTACATTAGATGTTTTCTTTATCTCATCAGCAACAATAGCTTTGATCCCTTCTCCATTACTACCATATAGATTCTCAAACTTCCTCTTAAATTCTGCAATTGTAGCCATACCATTATAAAAAATAAAGGGTGCTTATTCCGCACCCTTTTCATTATTTTCCTTTTGCGGAAATACTTCATTCCAAATCTTATTCAAAACCTTATTGAATTCTTTCTTTTCAATGTTCGGATGTGCTTTGTACATATCTGCGACAAAGTCCTCTTTCTTTGAATATCTATTCCGTATACTCTCTAAGGAAAAACTGATAGTAGTTGTACCTATAGTATATTTTGGCTGTTGTTTCATGTCAGATCAGTATATTCTTCTTCTCCTTCAATACCTTCTATATTTGCATCAGTTAATGTTTCAGCATCCATAATCATATATTTACTAGTTGCTGGCACGAATGTCAAATCACTTGTAGCTGCTGCATAAGTTACAGATGTCGGATTAGCTCCTGATTCATCCTTGTACAATGTTGCAACTGCTATATCTGCTCCATATGTATCTGTCAGATCATCACCTGAACATGCGATTACAAATTTTGCTTTACCACTTGCTGTTCTTTTCAACACAACACCAGTTAATCCTTCAATAGTTTCTGACAATGCTATAGCTGCCATTTCATTTTCTTCATTCTCATAGTCTGCATCATAAAATACTGAGAATATGATTGCACCTGTTTGTGATCCGGTGTTATCTCTTTTAGTTGCCCAGATTGTAGCAAGAAACCCTCTTAATCTCTCTTTTTGATCAATTGTGGTTACCGTTCCATAAGCTACCTTATTTTTATCTACAGGAAATATGCGAATTTGCTTACCATTTAGTTTCTTGAGTTGTCTCAATAAACATAATCCTCCTTTATCAATGATGTAGTCAACTCGTTTTGCATTGATTCCTATTGGCTGTTCTGGCCCGAATCCCTCTTGCGATGTCTTAACATCCCCTCCTGATGCTTGATAGTCTGTGATACCTCCTATTAGCGGAGTTATACGCTTGATTCCGTTGCTATGATTCCTCCTTTGATTTCATTATTGAATAATACATCATCTAAAGAATAAGATCCACTTTTATCATGTATGATAAATCCGTTTGGTGTTCCTTCAAACATAGAACATGCACCAGATTTTGTATGCACTTTTTGGCTCCTTTACAGATACCTGCTATAAATCCTTTACTCATTTTATTAAATTTTTAATTTCTTCTGTTACTTTTTACTTTCGTCAATTATCTTGTTACTCATGGTCGAACAAACATTATTCAGAGCTTTTAATTTGAAGTTTGGAAGCTCAATAGCATCTATAAAGTCTCCATATCGAACTTTCATCACAGAGTTTAGAGCATTACCAGTAGTAGGAATATATGCACTCACATAAGCCAATTTTCCAACAGGAGTATGTAAAAACTCACATGATTCTATTTGTCTGATAAGTTCTTCTTCTATGGGTCGTAATACCAACTTATAAACTTGTGATTCTCGTTGCTGAGTAGTCCAATCTGATAATACAGGAGCTACAATAGCAAGATTGGCGTTTCAATGTTATCCCTGAAATAAATTCATGTTCCTCATAAATGCCTTGAAAACTAAGTATTGCAGGATACTTCAGTTTACTTCCGTTAATCGAATCTTTTCCCAATGATTGAAACACTTGAGATATTTCTTGCTGTGTGCACAGGAAATGCCACAAATGAAATTTACCTTCATTGACTATTGAAGGCCAATAACGATACTTTTTTATAGCATTAATGAACTTCTGATTTTTATTCAAGGCTTGTGACGTCCTGTATATCAAACTTCCCATTATCTCATTCGATGAAGCTGTCATAGTATATTGTAAGTATTTATATGTTGTGTTATACTACACACATTACGTCCTGTTTGACATCCTATGTGATCTTCATATGCTTCAATATTCTCACAATGCCACTTTTGAATAATACATGTCATATTTACCATGTCATTCCATGCCTTAACCATCTTTTGATTATTGTTTGCATTTTCAGCATTATCAAACTTAGGATTAGTTTCTCCACCCTGAGTAGTTTTTGTACGTGCATCTCTCATTAACCAATAATAAACATAGTTAGCTAATGGAGATGTTTTGTATGGTCCAATTTCAATAAGTAGCTGATCCTTTAAATTACTCCATATTTCATCAGGTGTTTCTTTAACTATTTCAGCTAAAAATTTCTCTGTTAGTTCACGACCTACCAATCGAATTAAATAATCTATAACATACTTATTTATAAATATGCTTAAGTCTTTTTCTCCAACTGATTGTAGCGCAAACGCTACACCACTATTCGCTTCACTTGATGGTGATACCGAGATATTAGGTAGTGATAACTCACCTTTGAAATATGTTTCATCTATTAGAATCATATCTTACTTTTATTTTACATTCTTTATTGTAACAAAGCCTTTATTGACCAATGTATTAGCTGTTAGTGGATGCATTTCAACCACTTTGCCTTTTGGGATACCTTTGTATGTGCCTGTTCCAATTACTTGAATTCTTTCTTGGGTGTGTATTTTTTTATCGCTCATTTTTATTTCTTTTATTTATTAACTAATTCTCTTTTGATTATTAAACTTCAAAGCAAAGCTGCCTTTTAACAGTTTCAATTTCGTCATACACAAAAGATGCATCATGAATAGAGCTTCTGTAACTAAATAAGAACTGCTCAACTACGAATCCAACCATATTTTTAGACATATCATCATTTTCATAGATTGTTTTCATGAGAATACCTTTTTATTCTTGACCTTGTGTTTTCTTGAATCAGCAACCAAAAGCTTACCTACAGGCATATCATCAGACTCAACAATCTTAATTCCTGCTAACAAAGCTTGTAATTCAGGAGTTAGGTAGTTTCCTTCTTTAGTTTTAGTAAGTTTAAGTATAGCATGGTCATATGCATTTAATACTGCTAAATTTGCTCTTCCTTTTCCTACTACTCTGATTTGTAGAGCTAGTGCAACAATTACATCAGCGATATTTGGTAATATAACTTTACCATTTAGACCCCCTGTTGCAATATAAGCAGATGCATCAGCTGTCACCCTTTTTGGATTCTGTCCTACACCATCGCCCAATAGAAGTTGTGTTTCTCTTTCGTCAACTAAGTCATCTGTTAAAATATTTCGCACCTCACTCATAAAATCGTCAAAATCGTCAAAAATCTCTTCTGAGTGCTTAGATCGGACAGCTATTTTTTTTGCTGTGCTATCTTGTGGCTCATACGTCCAATCTTTCAAAGGTTTTAAAGCCCCTTCTCCAACAAATGCAGCTCCTCCTTCTTTTGCTTTGTAGTTGATCCAATGAACAACCCTAGCATCTGTTTGACCCTTTAAAAACGAATCATACATGATAGGTTCTTTTTGAATCTAGTCTGTTTATGCCTGGTTCGACTTCAAATCTTAATCCCATTGCAGGAACATTAGAGGTCATTACAGGAGCTGCAGCTTTGACAGCTACTTCAAAACCTTTCCCTTTATTTGCTTTCAACTGTTCAAAAGCAGATTTTACTTCTTCTTCAAAAGAATTATCAGATGATGGCCTTACTTTCATTTTTGTAATTTCTAATCCTTGTTTTTTTTAAGGATTTCATCAAATTTCTCAATAGTTTCTTTACTTACTCCACTTTCCGCTGTATACTTGTCAAAAGCGGTTTTCAATTCATCACTAGTGAATATCCCCTTTTGATATTCCGATAACTGGTCATTGAAGTATTTTGCTAAAGCTTCTAATCCTTGTTTATCAGCTTCGCTCATCTCCAAATTCTTTGGGATTTCGAATTTTACTTCCATTTTTCTAATTTTTAATTATTTGATTAAACTTTCCGAACATACTTTCCTTTTCTTCTGGCTTCTGGCCTTTATTTTCTTGCGATTCCACAATCTTTACAGATTGAGTAGGCGTTGCATAGTTGGACCGAATAATACTGCTGATCCTTCAACTACTTCAGCTTCTGTAACTGCCCAGAAATAACCATCTTTATTAGCATCATCTTTATTTGCTACATACTCGATATATTTATCCCAATTCTGTTTTTCAGTAGCATAATACTTATCTTCGCTATTGATGCACAGACATATCTGCTTATATCTCATTCCTACAGAATGTTCTTTCACATAGCCTCTAACATACTGATCAAACATAAAAGGATTACGAGCTTTTTCGATTTCACTTTCAAAAACTAAAGCTTCTGTTTTTCCCTCAAAATCAAATCCTAAATCTTTCCATGCAATGACCTGAGATGATGCCTTAACATTATCTGAAATAACATGAGTGAATGTTCTCTTATGTTCTTGAAGGTGGTATAACCCTCTTTGATTCTTTAAGGAAGTCGCCCATAGTCCATCAATGTGAACATCTTTATGACTATCTAATAGTTTAGTAGTATTGATAATTACTGATGCATTGATTGTGTTTTTTCCAAGCAACAACTGTACATCATCTTCAGATTTATCAGCTATATTTTTAGCATCTATCAAAGTGTGTGAAACATGCAAAACAGCATCTGCACATTTGAGAGTAGACATCTTTTCAGCAATCAGTTTATCTTGATTGTCTTTTAGATATTTGAATAATTCTGCTTTGTTTGCAAATGTTAGTTGATCTTTCATTTCCTTACTATTTTATCATCTTCCATTAGTTTCTTTTTTTCATCTTTTCCTTTTCAATCCATTTAGGACAAATTGGTGTTTGTCTTTGATTCTCCTTCATAGAACGTATCTCCTGCTTTTGGTCTTTCATCATAATCAAGTGCTTTTCTATATTCTTCCATTGATATTATACGTAGTTTGTATGCTATATCTAGTCCTTGGTTTAATTTTAAGAACGAATCTGCACGTTCTTTTTCGGCTTCTCTTAAACAATCTATATGAGAGAAATCAATTTCTATTTTGACATGCTCTAAACCAAACCAGTCAGATAGTTTTTCCTCATAAAGATTAGATCTAGGGATCACATTATTTTCATAGAGGTACTTCATATCAGAATCTCTATTAGCATACGTTGTCCCTTTTGCATTTGCTAACAACCCAAATGGATAGTTTAAAGAGTCGGATATTCTTTCAGTATTTTGTTTCAATCCTTCATATAACATCAAATCTTTAACATTAAATGACATTTGTAGCCATCCTAAATCAGCATCAGTGATTATTGTTTTAGATTGATTTCGCCCTAATCCGTATTTTGATCTGTATTGTTCGTCTATATCCTTTTTTTCATCAGGTGTTAATGGTAAACTTCCAGATGCATCTTTTGATTTATTTGTTATAATACCCTGAGCTCCTCTATCTTTATTGAGAGAATAGATAGCTTCCTGAGCTTGTATAATATTTTTTATTTCATACTCAAGTCCGTTCAACCTTGAAACTCCTTTATATGAATCTGAAATATTAATATCTCCATGCGAATCTTTAATAGATAGTATGTGCTTAGGGTCTACATCTATAGTTTCATCACCAATTGTGACAATGTATTTTTCTATTATATCTTCTATACTTTTTGCGAAGTAGATTACACTCTTTTTGTAGATAGGTGTAACACGTTCAGGGTTAAGAGCCCATAAAGCAGTGGCGTCTTGTACATCATATCCCAATGGAACTATTGCATACAAATAACTAATCCCATACAAATTAACATAAGTGTCTGTTTGCTTGATTAGCTCTGTTCTAGTTTGTAAAGGATTGGGGTTATTGAGTAGTTTAGAAAGGTTTTTGTATTTTGAATCTTTACTAACATCTTTATTTTTATCATCAGTTATCCACCATTTACCATTTGACATGGCTTCTGCAGTACGATTGATAATAGCTGATACAGGAGAACATTTATTGTAGGCTTCTCTTACACCTGACATATTATCTAAGTCTATAGTAAAGCCGGGACTATTACAATCCCCTGTAAAAGTAAAGTAACGACTACCTGATGCTTTCAAGTATCCGAAATTGGATAATATTTTGTCTACTATATTCATTTGTGATAAATAATAGCAAAAAAATCACTATTATATTTATAGGATGAAATAGCTACAAATAACTCACAAATAACTTTACAGTGTAGATGTAAATATCTTATTCTCTATAACATCTACTTTATCTTTTTAAATCCTTATATATACTCATCTGTTCATTAAACACTGTAATCTGATTAGATATAGTCTGTTGTGTTCGGTCTAAGAATTCTCCTATTGTGGTATGTGATATCTGTAGTTTCTTATAGGAAAAATAAATGAACATCCTCCTTGCTTGACAAACCTCTAAAGTCCTATTCTTAGATAGAATATCAGTAACGGATATACCTGTCAAATCACTTACCTTGATTATTATTTCTTTTCATATCCATGCTGTTTTTATTTAAATATGTTCCTCCTCAAGTACTTTGTAGCATCTGATAATACATCTAATGCTATATTTTTTTCATCAGGATCAGTTAGGCTAAAAGACATCATTTGATCTACAAACTCAGTAAAATCTTCATTTACTAATACATTATTTTCTATCCAAGATGATTGACCAACTATCCTTACCAAACATGGCCCTTCTGATTTATATCCTCTTACTTTGATGTTATCTTCATATAACGCTGTTCGTAGATCCTTGCATTCATGTAAATATATCGAACACTCATAGTGTAATAATTCGGGTTTGTGTTTTTCTTGCTATAATCTCAATATCATCTATAAAGTCTTCAATAGAATCAGAATTTACTATATCGCATACCATCATCTTTCCTTTGTTTGGATAGACTACAATTGCACAAAAAACTTACTGTAGTAGCTTTAGCAAATATCATTTTTCGTTTCTCTTGCTTCTTGTCACTCATCCTCTTTGTATGTATTAGCTTTCTTAATCAGATTACCATTTAACTCAAACCACTCATTCATCATGAACATATCTAATAAATCCGGACTACTATCATTCAAGTATTTCGCTTTCATTTCTTCTTTTGATATTAGTCGAGTTGCTTCTACATCCCTTTTAGGCATTTTTCTTTATCGCAGCACGTTCAGCCATAAATCGCTGTCTGACTGTATTCTTGTTATCATACATCTTGTTTTGCAACATATTCAGAGATATAAGATTCTCCACGTGCAGCTCGTTCTCCAGAATACATATAACATTGAGTTTTTAGATTGAAGAATGTTCGATTATCTCCTGTGTCTATAGCTTTTTGATCCATTGTGAAAAGGAATAGCCCCCTGTATAAATCCGTTTTTTTCTCCTCCAATAAAGAACCCAACACCATCGGCATCATATGCTATATTCGAATTTCTTACCTTATGCTTAGTTTTTGAACTTATTAAGTAGATCAATCACATCTTTACCTGTTGATCTATCTAGCATCTCTATATCTTCAAGTCTAAATCCTTCAAAATATCCAGCGATTAGTTTATCTCTTCCTTCTCCTGCTGCATCTACCACTATTCGCCTTTCACCATGTGCTACAAAGTCATTCGTGAATATGTCTCTGAATGCATGATAGTCATATACATCAAGTTCATTCAATACTACTTTCCAATTACCTTCAAGCAACCTCGCTTTTTCGTCTTTGGATTGTGAAGCAAGATTTCCTAAGTATTCTGGATTGACCTTCAAAAGTTCTATATTGTCATAGATGGAACCGCCTATGAATGTGACTGATTTAATGAAGTTTTCATATGTAGCTAATCCCTTAGATGCTTCTATTAGTGGATTAAGATAATATGCAGCTTTTTCAGCTACTTCTTCTTTTGAATCACCCCAAATATAGCTTTCTCCATCTCTTACAAAATATCTTACGACCCCTTGTCTCTCAGGTATTGGAAAGCCTGTTTCCTGATCTATCCACCAACTAATAAATTCAGCTACCCAACTATCAGGATCAGGATTGCATGTGGCGCGCACATATGGATCTACACCACAGGTTGAACGATTACGAGATAACAGATAAAAAAACATGTTTTTGTTAAAGTGTGTCAGCTCATCAAATCCAATCATCGGAATCTCTGACCCCTGCCAATCATATATGTTTTTTTTCGTACTCGAGATGTGAAAATTTTAGCTTTGATGTATCTCCAAAATGCCATTCATAAGAACTTTCCTTTGACCTCGCATCAAATACTTTAGTGTATAGTTTTTTGGATGCATCCCACAAGCCACCCTCACTCTTTATCTGTGGTGTTGTTCGTCTGAATATGACAGCTCCGAATCCTTTTACATCTTTGTATCTCAAAGGCTCTAGTAAAAGAGTAAAGGTTTTACCAACACCGGCAGCACCTCCACCAATGACAATGTCAGCAGGACTTGACAAAGCCATCATTTGATATCCTTCTTGTGGGCATACCTTATTTACCTTTATCTCTTCCATTGTCTGGTATTTCGAATATTGTAACTTGATTTATATTTGCTTCAATATCTATCTTATCTTTGAATGCAGAGACATTGACATGCTTACCTATAAGCTCTAAAGCTTTGGCTGCTCCAGATGCGTTGAATTCATAAACTGTATTATTGTTCTCATCTTTTACAGGTGAACCTGCAATAACCTTTGGTTTAACCTCTTGCATACATCTTTCATGTAGTTTAACGGCTTGATTTTAAAACATAGTCTGAATCTATCTTAATGCGTTCTTTTCGTTGCTTATTAAGCTCTGCTATACGGTTCGAAATGTCAAGTTTTGACAAGTTCTGACTTGCTATCCTATTTGCTGTACTCTCACTATAGCCTGCCCTTATCGCTGCCTTAGTTGCGTTTAAATCAACAAGGTACTCCAAGCAAAACCGCTCCTGTTTATCTGTCAATTTCTTATCTTTCATATACTGTAATTTTTAATCTCAAAAAGGACACACCATTGTGGTGCATCCTTGGGGTTAGTTAATCTTCATCAGGGTATGGTATTCCAACTAAATCAGCTAGATCACATACTAAGCCAATAGCATTAATGTTACATTCATCATTTTGTGCTGCTTGCTCTCCACTATGACAATCATTTTCTTTCATCCATTTAGTAACAATGCTGTAGACCTTTTCTTTTTTAATTCGTTTTCTTTCATCTCAATTATTAATTATTTTGTACAATATTCTAAGTACTCGTTTGAGTTTCTTCATGATTGGTTAGTTAATGGGTTTCCATTCGCATCCTTTCAGCATTGATATAAGATTTGAATCATGTTCATTTCTGACATTCCACACTGAAGTTGAAACTGGTTCGCTTATTACTCTTAGAAGTATCTGATAGGTTTTATCTTTTACCTCTGGCAACTCCTCTTCTACCTTTCGCCAACGATTGAGATGTTGGATGTAGTCGGCACCTTCAATAAAATCTTCTATTGCATATTTTCTCAAGGTAGTTTTGTCTATACTAAAATCATTACCACTATCAGGGCTCCATTGTTCATTAGCGTATTCTTTTGCTTTTTCTTCTATTTCTTTCTTCATCTCCGTTTGTTTTGGGTTAATCTACTCAGCTATGTATATATCAGTAGGACGTTCATAGCTTTTAAATCCTTTATCTCCTACTGAATAGTCTAGGACATTGTCCGTATTCGGTCTTTCGTCGCTTTTTATAGCATAATGGATTTGGCAACCTGCTACTATTACATGATTATCAGGTGTACCAACTTTTGCATACCAATTAGTCGCATTTCTATTAGTTTTTACTCCTAGCACATTATCATCCATAACTTCTACATCTCCCCATACAGCACAATACTTTTTTACCATTAGGAGCTATAAACCAACCATCAGTTGTTATTAAATATTTTCCTGTCATTTTTTTGTTTATTTTTAATTGTTTCTTTTCCTCTTTAACCTGTGCAGAAAGGGCACTAGGTGTTATAAATATTCTATTTTCCAAGTAGGATGAAGTCTGTTAAATGACTTCCCATTATCCAATAACACTTTGATGTATGAATCTTTTGCACCCTTGATTGTTCTAATTCTCCTTGATATTTTACTCTAGCTCCAACCTTAGCAGGCACATCATAAGTATTACATATCCATTCAAAGCTTTCTTTACCTCTCATCTCCTTCCTCCTTTCCTATTCTTTACAACTGTAGTGTAGTGATCTATGAAATTTTACTAGATTACAATACACCATGAAATTCACTATTTTGCCATCACTGTATAGGCAATTCTTGCAATAGCCTTGTATTGGCTGTTGTGGGGTTCTTGGGTTATTAGGCTTTTTCATTGGCTATTCAATATCTAAATGGTGTGAAGTGAATAATTGCACCTGTAAAAGCATTACAGTCAACAGTATTGTAAAAACCAATCTTCAAAATCTGTCTGAGATAGACCTTGAGAAAACGCACTAAATGAAATAGTTAGTAAAAAACTACTGAAAAATATTCTTTTAATTATGTGTATCATTTATGTAATTATGTGTAAATAAATTCTTTAAATCTTGCATTTTAAAAGGTACATCTGTAAGCACCTAAGATTTTTATTGCTCTTTTTCAAATAAGTATTTTTGTAAAATTATTCTTCTATCTGTCAATTTATTTTCTGAACGTATGAAATAGTATTATCTGAACAATTAATTATCACTTGTAACTTCAATTGTTTATTCTAGAATATATCAATCATAAATCTACGTGAGACTTATCCGAAAAAGCTTTACTATTTCAGGTACAAAATTAAATAACAAGATAGATAAGTGAACTAAAAAACAAGAGCCATCATTTACCAGATTCATTCAAATGCTTACCAAATATGACTTAGAATTATGATACACTTTTGTGACATCAAATAAAAAAGCAAGTCTTCTAAACTTGCTTCCCTACTCTTCCTTTTTATTATTAAGCTTCTTCTAAGTTGTCAATTATTCTCGTTTATATATTTCGGGGAAATTTCATATAGATCTCCGTAAAGAACACATCTGGTAAAAAAGAATATATGGAAACTATAAAAGGAAAATTCACGCGGTATAATTTATCTTTTTCTATAATTCCTCCAGAGCCTGACGCTATATAAAAAACTCGTTTTTTATATTACTGTAATGTACGATTAATTTCGCACGGTAATCTGATGGGATATAACCTGATTTATCGATTTCTAAAGATGTGATGTGTTGATTAAGTCTAGAATTCTGAATAGAATTTAGATCTGTTATCCTAGCATATTGAGGTTCCATTTTCGTTAAATCAGCCCTTTCTACTGCTGTGACAAATAGAGTATTAAATTCCAATGCATATATTTCTATTTTTGTAATCGTTCCACTTTGTGAAAAAACACAGACCGAAATAAGATGCCAATAATAACAAAGATATTCTTTTCATGATTTAAGGTTTTAAAGTGATTTTCATTTTTCTTTTTACCCAAGTATATGTACCAGTATACACAACCAACCAAACCAGCCCCTCCAATAAGATTTCCAATCGTTGCAGGAAGAAGGTTTTGCAATACGAAACTGCACCAAGAGATATCAGCACCAGAGTATATGGCAGCAGGAATGAAAAACATATTAGCAATGGAGTGTTCGTAACCCAATGTCACAAATAGCATTACAGGAATCCACATCCCAATGCATCTTCCAAGAGTGTCTTTGCCGAAAGTCCCATAAAAACGCCTAAACAAACCAACCAGTTTGCTCCCTATACCTTTCAACACTACTGTTATGAAATCTAGATTTACTTTACCCTCTGCCAAACGATGCAAATAGGCTTGCCAAGGGTCTTGATCTAACAAACCGACCTGATAAGACAACAAGAAAGCTATAATTTGCGTACCTATAAAATTCATCAAAAGGATATCAATAGATATTTGACGAATATGGCAGCGTTTATTTGTTTCTGAAAAAGGGTAAATGAAACCAGCATTTAATTGTTTGAAAAAAGATCGGCTCCTGTTATCGAAACCATTATCAACCCAATAGGAAACAATGCTCCTGCCACAAATTTCACAATGCCGGGTTAGCCGCCCCAATTTCGGGCATACCTCCTGCAACTATGACCGTCAGCAATCCTCCGAAGGCAATAAATGCACCGCCTAAGATAGACAACAGACAGAATTTAACTAAAGGTAGATTCTGCTTATTTATTGCAGATGTAGCAAATAGTTGTGTTATTTCTTTTTGGCTTATAGTAATTGATCATAGCATATTCTAAATTGGCAATCCATAGGATTTAAAAATCGATTCAGCTTTTTGCTTTTTTCCTCAGCTGTCGGTTGTTGTACTTCTTTTTAGTTTATATGGCACGCACAATTGTTCCCACTTCTGAGTCGCCATCTGATGGAATGGCAGAATATCCACCCGCTCCACATTCTTGAATTGAGATGCATATTTCGCCCACTCGTGTAGGTCAGCCTCATCATTGGTATAAGTTGGTACCAGCACATAACGAAGCCAAACAGGCTTATTTATGCTAGCCAAATACTCCATAAAGTCTAGCGTTGGTTGCAAAGGGGCACTTGTCAAATTCTTATATTTCTCTGGATTAATATGCTTGATATCCAACAAAACTAAATCTGTATACTCCAACACCTCTTTGACTTTGTCATTTGAGATATATGCCCGAAGTATCAACTGCTGTATTGTATGTTGTTTGCTTTTAAGTATTTTGAAAAGCTCTAGAATAAACTCTGCTTGCAGAGAGGTTCTCCACCTGAAACAGTAAACCCACCTCTAACAAAGTTTTTGACCTTATCAAATTCCTGAAAAGCCTCCTGAGGAGTGAGCGTGTATTTTGCATTCTTCTTTTCCCACGTATCAGGGTTGTGACAATACAAGCAACGAAGAGGACAGCCTTGCATAAATAATACAAAACGAATGCCAGGACCATCTTTTGTCCCAAAAGTTTCTACTGAGTGTATATATCCTAACATGAATAAAGTCTTAAATAAAAACAAAGTGAAGTTATAAAAAATAACCTCACTTTGTCATAGTCTTTTATATTTTTCAAATCGTGGTTGAGATCGTACGATTGATCACATCCAACTGTTGCTCTTTAGTGAGTTTCACAAAGTTTACAGCATAGCCAGATACACGGATTGTCAACTGTGGATATTGCTCTGGATGCTCCATAGCATCGATTAACAATTGACGATCAAATACATTCACATTCAAGTGGTGTCCTGTTTGGATAAAATATCCATCCAAAAGGCCAGCTAGGTTTTGAGCTTCCTCAGCTTTATTTTTACCTAAAGTATTAGGTGTGATTGCAAATGTATATGATATACCATCATTAGCATGCTCAAACGGAAGTTTCGCTACCGAAGAAAGTGAAGCCACCGCACCTTTGGTGTCACGTCCGTGCATCGGATTAGCACCAGGAGCAAAAGGCGTACCATCACGACGTCCGTCAGGCGTATTTCCAGTCTTTTTACCATAAACCACATTGGATGTAATGGTCAATACAGATTGTGTAGGGATTGCATTTTTGTACATTGTTCGTTTGCGAATCTTATTCATAAACAGCTCAACGATTTTCACTGCAAATTTATCCGTATTGTCATCATTGTTTCCGAATGGAACGTAATCACCTTCCACCACATAGTCTACAGCATCACCATCCTCATCTCTGATAATGCGCACTTTACCATACTTGATGGCAGCAAATGAATCGGCAATGATAGATAGTCCTGACACTCCAAAAGCTTGCGTACGAACAATATCAACATCATGCAAAGCCATTTCGAGGGCTTCGTAAGAATATTTATCGTGCATATAGTGAATGATATTCAATGCCTTAGTATATGTTTCAGCAACCCAATCTAGCGTACGATCAAATTTTTCCTAAACCTCATCGAAGTCTAGGGTATTCACCTGATACTTTTTCTATCCAGTGTTTAGCAAAACTTGAACTTTTGATTTCTCGTTTTTCCTCCATTTATAGTGTACAGCAATGCTTTAGGTAGATTGGCTCTTGCTCCGAAGAACTGCATTTGCTGACCAATTTTCATTGGCGACACACAACAAGCAATACCGTAGTCATCACCCAATTGTGGACGCATAAGGTCGTCATTTTCATACTGAAGAGATGAAGTATCAATAGATACTTTAGCACAATATTTTTTCCAGCTTTCTGGCAAACGTTCACTCCACAAGATAGTCAAGTTAGGCTCTGGTGCAGGACCTAAGTTGTAAAGGGTGTGCAACATACGGAAACTATTTTTAGTCACCATAGATTGCCCCTTGTTGGTCATACCACCCAATGACTCAGTCACCCATACAGGATCACCTGAGAATAGTTCATTATATTCGTTGGTACGGAGATAACGAACGATACGAAGTTTCATCACAAAGTGATCTATAAACTCTTGCGCTTCTTCTTCTGAAATCAGACCAGCATCAAGATCTCGTTGGATATAGATGTCAAGGAAAGTAGTAACACGACCCAAACTCATCGCAGCACCATTTTGGTCTTTGATGGCTCCTAAATAGCCGAAGTATGTCCATTGAATAGCTTCTTTGTGCATTTTTTGCAGGTTGAGATATATCAAAACCATAAGATTCAGCCATGTGTTTCAATGCTTTCAATGACTGAATTTGCATGCTCAACTCTTCTCTCAAACGGATCAAATCATCAGTCATCACGATTGGATCACACTCTTTGAATCGTCTTTGACGCTCTTCGATCAAACGGTCTACACCATAGAGAGCCACACGGCGATAATCGCCAATGATACGTCCACGTCCGTAAGCATCAGGCAAACCAGTCAGCAAACCGTTGCTTCTTGCTCTACGAATACTGTCCGTATATGCCGAAAACACACCTGCATTATGTGTGGTTCTGTATCTGCTAAATATTTCTGTTGTGATTGGATCTAGTTTGTAACCATACTCTTCCAAACTTTGTTGCACCATACGAAGTCCCCCATTTGGGAAAATCGCTCTTTTGAGGGGTTTGTCAGTTTGCACTCCAACTATTTTTTCCAGACTTTTATCTATATATCCCGCTCCATAAGCATCTATTTGAGAAGGGATTCTAGTCTCTGCATCATAAACGCCTTTTTCTTTCTCCACAACAAACATTTCACTTAGTTTACTCCAAAGTGTTTTGTAGCTTCTGTTGCATCCGAAAGAAAAAGACTCATCTCCAGTATACTCAGTGTAGTTTTTGAGAATAAAATCATTTACATTGATTTTATCCAACCATGCTGTACCTTTTAAAACCTTTATACGCTTCCATTTAGTGTAATAAATTTTATAATTTAATCAAATAGTATTTTTACAATAGGAAATACTTATCAGATATCAATAATGAATATCCATGTTTATCCTTCGATAAGGGTGTTCGATTGCTTCATCTCCCGAAAGTGTCAAACGTAGTTATTGGCAGGTCTTCTGACTTACTCCATCTCTGAACATCCTTCCCATCCATTTGCAGAATAGTGGTTTGAGTATCGTTCAAAGACTTTGGAGGAGCTTACAGCAGCGGGTCTGTTCAGGATTTGCACCTGATTCCCTTTTCATCATTCATTCAGCAAACGTGAACAACATAACACCAAAATCGAGATAAAGATAAGTATATTATTATTACACTACTAATTATACGAGAAGTTTTAAGCTCTATTATAGACTCAAGATTTGACGAAATGCAAGCATTGAAGATGTATATTGAGATAGGACAGACTCAAACTGAGTAACATAAAGTTTTATAAAAGACAAAAGACAGAACTAAGAATAGCTCTGTCTTTATATATATTTTCGATTTCGAATTATATCATTTTTAGTCTTGTCGGTGTTTAAATCTTTTATGCGTCCATAGATAATATTCAGGTGCTTCTTTTATCTGACCTTCCAAAATGGATAGGAATCTGTCAGTCACAGCATAATCTGGATAGCTGCTTATTGGCTGGTCTAGCACCTCAAATGTAGTGTTATAATATCCCCTTTTTATCTTACGAGTTTTGAGGAATATCACATTCATGTCAAATTTCTTTGCCATATATTCAGCTCCAGTATAAGCTGGAACGGTGACACCAAAAAATTTAGTGAAATAGTTTACTGTTCGAATGCGTGGAGATTGGTCGCTAACAAAACCGTAATAGCTTAAAATATGATTTTCGGCATTTAGCTTAACCTCTGTTTTTATTTCTTTCGAAGGTATAAGCGTTCCCCAAATTTGCCTCTAGTTCTCTTTACCAAATCATCAAAATACTTATTCTTCAGTTTTTTGTAAACTCCATACGCTTTGAAATTCACATAGCTGTCTATTATCACTAGCCACTCATAACTGGCATAGTGTGAACACATCAGTATAATACTTTTACCCTCATCTTCCATTTTTTTCAGTATCTCAGCATTCTCGAACGTAAATCTTTTGGTTATTTGTTTTTTTGAGATATTCATCGTTTTCACCATCTCCACAAAGATGTCACAGAAGTGATGGTAAAATTTGCGTTCTATTTCGCTTTTTTCTTTCTTCTGAAATATCAGGAAAAGCAATTGTTAAGTTTTGTCTGACCACCTTCCTTCTGTATTTGAATAGATGGAAAACTAACAAGTAGGCACAATCGGATAAAAAGTAAAGGATAGCAAAAGGTAATTTTGAAAGACCCCACAAAAGGGGAAATATGAGTATAAAGTTTAGCCTATCGGCAAAATTTGATAGTTTCATTGTGTTACTAATTTGTTGTACATAAATAATTAATAAGGATAAATTATAAATCCACTATTTATTGAGGACACATCAAATAGTTTCAATGATGTAAAGCTATATCATTTCTCTAGCAACAGTATCTAATATGTTAAAATATTTAGCTTTATTATACTTTCTTATTGTTAGTTTTGTAGGTGTACTTATTACTTTTTCAGTGATAAAAAGCATTCAGACAGATAAATAATGTTATCTGTCTGAATAATAGCTAATGATATTTCATTTCGAATTGTTTATAATATTACTTTACCATTTTCTACTGCTTTGGCTAATTGTGGATTTGTTGAAAGTGCTAATTTCAAATAATACTCACATTCCTTTGCAACATCCTGGCGAGTTGTGCCAGAATAAGGACGCATCAAATCGGGATAAGTAGCAATGTCTGATACCATTACTTGAGATCCGCCTTGATATGTATTTCTGGCTGTGATCACAAATCCAGATATTGCTCCTGCAGACCTATCTACAGTCAAATCAGAAGGTATTATATTGAAATTTACTGAATCAGTTGGGATGAATATACCTTCTGGTCTATAAATGTTAATTGGATTAGTCTGTTCACAAAACCCGATAGGTTTAAATCCTCTCTGCGTTACAGCATCAAATATAATATCTTTAGTTTGAGTGCCATCGTAAACTGCTGATGCAATAAGACCAAATATATAAGACATCATAAAAGCACGTTTTGGGTTACCTGAGTCACCAATATCAAAGTTATAAGAAGCTGGATAGTATTTAGCATAAACAGAATTGATATGAGGTGTTTCTGGGTACCAAAACCATCCATTCTCCTTCGCATATTCAGCACGCTCCAACCATGTCATACCTCCGTCAAGGTGCTTTAGCATCCCTTGATTATATCCAGAGGGTGGATCACCATAGGTTATAGGCAAACCGAATGTCATATAAAACTCGTCGCCTTTGTATTTAAGAACAAGACCGTTCATATCAAACTTGGCTCCAACTTGGTCTTCTATATATTTAGTACTTATTGTTGGTGGGTCATTATTGTAGTTGACAATATTGATGAACTCAGTATTTCCATTACATATTAATCCAATGCCTTCAAAGAAATAATTATCTATCGTGACACTCGTTTCTGGTCTGAGAGGACAAGTATCAGAATCTACTATAAATGTAGACACACCACCAATGGAAGCTCTTTTGTCATAATATCCTTGCAGTTCATAGCCTTCAATCTGAGGAGAGCCTTGAAGTGCCAAAATTGCTTGCAACTTTCCAGACTTGCTACACAATTGATTGTCAACATCTAGAGGTTCTCCATTACGAGCAGAAATTTTGAGCATGTAGCGATACTGAAGTACTCCTGTATTGTACCCATCATCAAATGTTTCGCAAAATGCATTAATGTCACTCACTGCATAAGTTACAGCATGCGTGGCATCTGTAATAGCTTCTTTTCTGACCTCAAATATCGGATAAGTAGTGCTCACCGAAAGTTCGATCTGCGACCCTATAGACTCTTCGGTCTGCGAACTATAAGAGAATGCAGCACCTGGTTTGTAACCAAACAGCAAGTACTTGCCCGTGTTGGTCAGAAACATAACCAAATATTTGCGAGACTTACTAGCTAGATCAAAGTTTGCTAGATCAGTATAGACAAGGTCTTCTACAAAAGTATTTATTGTATGCTTGTAAAGTCCATTTTCTCGGCTTGTTGTAAACTGAGAACCTTCAGAAGCTTCTAGCTCTACAAAACTGCTGGTATGATAAATATCCGTTACCAAATTGTTGTTGTAAAGTCCGTCACCATCAAACTTCAATGCTGTAAAGTCATCGTAGTCTAGCAGCCATATCTTGTTGATACCATGTGGGGTATAATTGCAAGATTTTGTTTTTTTTGTTATTCTACATCCCATGTTATATAGATAATGGAAGCAGAATATTGCTAGTGACGTGGGAGGAAGTTTTTCTTATTTTAGGCTTAATGAAATAGTTGAAGTAGAACAAATGTATTCTATTTTTCACTACATTTGCTATCCAATTTAACACTCGAGAACATGAAAAAAGTTGGTATTTTATTATTGAGTTTCATATGTCTGATCAGTTGTAGTGACAATGATGATGATCAAAAGATTATCCCAAACAAAACTGATATTATTGTATTTGAGAATAGAAATGATTTTGAATTGAATCTGAATAAACTTCAAACACTTGATATAGATCAAGCTAAAGAATGGAGTAAAGCCATAAAAAAAAGATAATTCGTACTTTGATCTCACGTCTTATCCTGACCCAACACTGGCGGATAGAAGTTGGTCATTGAGAGCTATTTTAAACAAAGATTTGGAATTTCAAATCAATGATTCCTTGTTTTGGTATAATGACAATATCATATATTATCTCGCGGATGAGGATATGGCCAAGAGTGGCAAAGATAAACTGAAATCCGATGTTGCTCAATTGAAAATATTTGCATCCTTCAAAATAATAGAAACAGGCATAGATGCCAATATAGGAGAAAAAAACATCGAATTAACATCTGATCAAGTCACACAATTAAAATCTACTTTAGCATGTTACACTGGTTCGAAGGACATTAAATTTGTAGCATATTTTGCATGTTATTCAGACTTCGAAACACTGTCGAATCATAGTTATAGTGGAGAGATCAGGATCAAAATGTATGAACTCATCAATGGCAAATATAAAGAGGTGAAAGATGCTCCAATAAAATATAATGTAACCAACACCCCTTGGTATGCTTATGAATATATCATTGATTATTATACATCTGATTTGGCTGTATCAGAAAGTAAATCATTTGCCAGACAATACATGTCAGATAGCAAAATCTATAATGGAATCCCTATTGAGCTTTTCAATACCAAATCTACAAATACTTATCGCACTGGAATAAGAGACATTCAAGTTGATATTGATGACACCCAAATAACAATCACAGATATTGGTCACGTTCATCTTGATGAAGTCAATTTCATGTTTTCTTATTGGGTAAACTGATGATGAAAAAGCTCATCAAAAGTCTTAGAAAACAACACCCCTATCCTACTTTGCTACTTTGGGTAGAGTTCGGATTTAGGAGATATTCTTAACTAATTCTACTTATCCTTAATCTGCTGTAGCAAATCCATGAGTTCGTTTTCGGTGTCTTGTGCATATACTCTGGCTCCGTAAATATTAAGATGCCCTCTGTCATAATACATCAAAGTATCATTGTAAAATGGAGCATCTTCAAATACCTTACTTCCTGACAGGTCTAAATAATAAGCATTGGGATAAGACTTTAGCAACTCTATGATATCGTACGGCACTCCAAAATCAAGTTTGTAAGATTGCGACCTATTTGGATCTTTGACAATCTCCCGATTGATTTTAACTGGATTTTTGTCTAAAGTTGGAAAATCTGACAGGAGGATAAAAGATTGATGAGGCTGGAGATGTTTTATAAAATTTTCAATGATTTCAATCCATTCTACATTATAGATATAATCGCCCAAAACATGATATTGCATGATGATAATATCTGCTTTCTCTATTTCGGGTTCAGAATATTGCAACAAGTTAGAATATTGGTCATAAAAAACAGGATTAATACAATTTTGTATTTCCAAACTGGAATTGGAGAATAACGCTCATTGGTAATGGTTTTGACCGAAAATGCATTTTGTTTGCCAAGATAATCAAAATAGGATTTCATAGACAAAGCATGACTATCGCCAATCAATAGAATATTATTTTCGTTGGATAGTGTATCACCTAATATTTCAACATTCTTAAATGTATTGCCATGAGATTCGAGTCCGAAAGTAGGTGTCAGATATTCTATGTCAACAGAGTTAATTTCTTTATTAATTTTAAAAATAGAAAAAAACACAAGAACATTAATACCTAATAAGCTCAATATGAATAGCCAAAATGATTTAGTCTTAATTCTGACCACTATTTTTTTCTACATAGTAGTAAGAGAGTACCGATAATACAACTGTCAAGGAAATAATAAATACGATCTG